>JBBDGP010002004.1:0-252500 GCA_037952835.1 Lithobates septentrionalis | reverse complement strand
GGGGGGAGAGAGAGAGAGAGAGAGAGAGAGGGGGGGAGGAAGAGAGAGATTAAAATATCATTTAGCTTACAACAAGAATGAACCCTTTCATAATATGTATTTTCATAATTTTTAGTTTGATATTCACTAAAAAAACACATGGATCGTCCACCTAGAGGATTAAAGCAATAAAACAAGAAGGAAATTATCAATTAAAAAAAAATACATACATTTGCGAATAAATTCCAGTTGCAATATTTTTTTTTTTGCTTACCTGTAAATGGCGTAGAATAAGTAAAGATGAATTTCTACAGCCCTACAGCTTCTGTAATTTAAAAAATGTAATTAAAATGACTGAATTTAAAATATCATTCATAATATGATAAGGGGTAGTGGGCGTGTGGAAAAGGGAGAGCAGATGAGGGTGACGGGGGAGAGGGGTATAAAGAGATGACATCTACCTGCCCCCATCACACTTCCAGCAGCACATCAAGCTACCTCACGCTGCCCCAAAGCACATGGCCTCCCATTTCTCCCAGCGCATCGCTCCTACCACATCACATCTCCCCCAGCACAGCACATCACCCCCAGCACAGCACATCACCCCCAGCACAGCACATCTCCCCCAGCACAGCACATCTCCCCCAGCACAGCACATCACCCCCAGCACAGCACATCACCCCCAGCACAGCACATCACCCCCAGCACAGCACATCACCCCCAGCACAGCACATCACCCCCAGCACAGCACATCACCCCCAGCACAGCACATCACCCCCAGCACAGCACATCTCCCCCAGCACAGCACATCTCCCCCAGCACAGCACATCTCCCCCAGCACAGCACATCTCCCCCAGCACAGCACATCTCCCCCAGCACATCACATCTCCCCCAGCACATCTCCCCCCAGCACATCTCCCCCCAGCACATCTCCCCCCAGCACATCTCCCCCCAGCACATCTCCCCCCAGCACATCACCCCCAGCACATCACCCCCAGCAGAGCACATCTCCCCACAGCATATCTCCCCCAGCACATCACCCCCAGCAGAGCACATCTCCCCACAACACATCTCCCCAGCACATCACCCCCAGCACAGCACATCACCCCCAGCAGAGCACATCTCCCCCAGCACATCACCCCCAGCACAGCACATCTCCCCCAGCACATCGCCCACAGCACATCTCCCCCAGCACAGCACATCTCCCCCAGCACAGCACATCTCCCCAAGCAGAGCACATCTCCCCAAGCAGATCGCCCCCAGCACAGCACATCTCCCCCAGCACAGCACATCTCCCCCAGCAGAGCACATCTCCCCCAGCAGAGCACATCTCCCCCAGCAGAGAACATCTCCCCCAGCACATCTCCCCCCAGCACATCTCCCCCTAGCAGAGCACATCTCCCCCCAGCAGAGCACATCTCCCCCCAGCAGAGCACATCTCCCCCAGCACAGCACATCTCCCTCAGCAGAGCACATCTCCCCCAGCACAGCACATCTCCCCCAGCACAGCACATCTCCCCCAGCACAGCACATCTCCCCCAGCAGAGCACATCTCCCCAAGCACAGCACATCTAGCACATCACCCCCAGCAGAGCACATCTCCCCCAGCAGAGCACATCTCCCCCAGCACAGCACATCTCCCCCAGCACAGCACATCTCCCCCAGCACAGCACATCTCCCCCAGCAGAGCACATCTCCCCCAGCACAGCACATCTCCCCCAGCAGAGCACATCTCCCCCAGCAGAGCACATCTCCCCCAGCAGAGCACATCTCCCCCAGCAGAGCACATCTCCCCAAGCACAGCACATCTAGCACATCACCCCCAGCAGAGCACATCTCCCCCAGCAGAGCACATCTCCCCCAGCAGAGCACATCTCCCCCAGCACATCACCCCCAGCAGAGCACATCTCCCCCCAGCACAGCACATCTCCCCCCAGCACAGCACATCTCCCCCCAGCACAGCACATCTCCCCCCAGCACAGCACATCTCCCCCAGCACAGCACATCTCCCTCAGCAGAGCACATCTTCCCCAGCACAGCACATCTCCTCCAGCACAGCACATCTCCCCCAGCGCAGCACATCTCCCCCAGCACAGCACATCTCCCCCAGCACAGCACATCTCCCCCAGCACAGCACATCTCCCCCAGCAGAGCACATCTCCCCCAGCAGAGCACATCTCCCCAAGCACAGCACATCTAGCACATCACCCCCAGCAGAGCACATCTCCCCCAGCAGAGCACATCTCCCCCAGCACAGCACATCTCCCCCAGCACTGCACATCTCCCCCAGCACTGCACATCTCCCCCAGCACTGCACATCTCCCCCAGCACAGCACATCTCCCCCAGCACTGCACATCTCCCCCAGCACAGCACATCTCCCCTAGCACAGCACATCTCCCCCAGCACAGCACATCTCCCCCAGCAGAGCACATCTCCCCAAGCAGAGCACATCTCCCCCAGCACAGCACATCTCCCCCAGCACTGCACATCTCCCCCAGCACTGCACATCTCCCCCAGCACTGCACATCTCCCCCAGCACAGCACATCTCCCCCAGCACTGCACATCTCCCCCAGCACAGCACATCTCCCCTAGCACAGCACATCTCCCCCAGCACAGCACATCTCCCCCAGCAGAGCACATCTCCCCAAGCACAGAACATCTAGCACATCACCCCCAGCAGAGCACATCTCCCCCAGCAGAGCACATCTCCCCCAGCACAGCACATCTCCCCCAGCACAGCACATCTCCCCCAGCAGAGCACATCTCCCCCAGCAGAGCACATCTCCCCAAGCAGAGCACATCTCCCCAAGCACAGCATATCTAGCACATCACCCCCAGCAGAGCACATCTCCCCCAGCAGAGCACATCTCCCGCAGCACATACTGCTCTCAAGTAGCTGCTTGCTGCACTAACTTCCACGAGAAACAATGTCGCTGCTATGGACTCTATAGTCGCTATAGTAACACTGGGAAAACAAATCCACGTTGCCCTTATTTAAAATGGCCCCGGCCGCCGCAGCCTTACATCGCGTCATTTCCGGTTTGGATATAATACAATACTACGGCCCAGCGGCCTGTTGCCTCCTGGGATTGATACAAAAAACATCTCCCAGGACGCATAGCGGACGGGGGCGGCCGCGGCCGCAACCAGGAAGTGGGAAACAAGATGAACAATAAAACGGTGATTTAAAAAAACAAAAAAAAATGCCAAATGTGATTAAGGGGACAAAGAAGCATTGGATGCAGAGGACATAAAAAAGAGGGTGGAACTCCACTTTAAAGTGAAACAATAAAAGTGTAATATTCCTTTAAATTTCATACCTGGGGGGTGTCTATAGTATGCCTGTAAAGAGGCGCATGTTTCCCGTGTTTAGAACAGTCTGACAGCAAAATGACATCTCAAAGGAAAAAAAGTCATTTAAAACTACTCGCGGCTAGGGATGAGCTTCGTGTTCGAGTCGAACCCATGTTCGACTCGAACATCGTTTGTTCGATCGTCTGCCGAATTGCGAACAATATGGGCCGTTCGCGCCAAATTCGAGTGGCGTGTTACGGCCCATAATTCACTGCGGCATCGCAGTGCATTGCTGGCTGATGATTGGCCAAGCATGCACTATGACCCGCATGCTTGGCCAATCACAGCGCCGTCTGTACAGAGAGCTGTAATTGGCCAAAGCCACACTATATAAGGCTGCCTGCATGTTGGCCCTGTGTAGTGTGTTTCGGCGTTGAGAGACAGAGACAGAGAGACAGTGTCATTTGATTTAAGTTAGATTAGGCAGGACAGTCAGTCAGTTAGCTGCACTTACAGTGTATTGTGTGTATATGTATGTATGTGTGTGTGTGTGTGTGTGTGTGTGTGTGTGTGTGTATATATATATATATATATATATATATATAGACTGTATTCAGTTTAGCTAGATCCGTTCCTGTTATTATCTTCCTACTGACAGGCAGGTAGGTGTTGTTACAGTATTTGAAGAAAGTTCCTGGTGTTCTTCTAATCCTATTAGTCCTATTAGCTACAGTATTTACAGTTAGTGTAGTGCATCCTCTGCACAGTATGCACCCAAAGCTACCTGTAGAAGATTGGTGGTGTTTTTCTGATCCTATCACTACCGCAGGCAGCTACATTATTTTTTAGTGTAGTGCGACCTCTGCACAGTGTTCAGCTAAAGCCCCAAGTTGGTGTAGTGCGACCTCTGCACAGTGTTCAGCTAAAGCTCCAAGTTAGAGTAGTGCGACCTCTGCACAGTGTTCATCTAAAGCTACAAGTTAGTGTAGTGTGACCTCTGCACAGTGTTCAGCTAAACCTCCAAGTTAGTGTAGTGCAACCTCTGCACGGTGTTCAGCTAAAGCTACCTGTAGAAGGTTGGTGGTGTTCTCATACTAATAATACTACAGGCAGGCAGTTGATTTTGCTAGCTGCAGTATCAGTGTGTGTGTGTATGTGTGTGTATGTATGTGTATGTATATATATATATATATATATATATATATGATGCACAGCACATCACCCCCAGCACAGCACATCACCCCCAGCACAGCACATCACCCCCAGCACAGCACATCTCCCCCAGCACAGCACATCTCCCCCAGCACAGCACATCTCCCCCAGCACAGCACATCTCCCCCAGCACAGCACATCTCCCCCAGCACATCACATCTCCCCCAGCACATCACATCTCCCCCAGCACATCTCCCCCCACCACATCTCCCCCCAGCACATCTCCCCCCAGCACATCTCCCCCCAGCACATCTCCCCCCAGCACATCACCCCCAGCACATCACCCCCAGCAGAGCACATCTCCCCACAGCATATCTCCCCCAGCACATCACCCCCAGCAGAGCACATCTCCCCACAACACATCTCCCCAGCACATCACCCCCAGCACAGCACATCACCCCCAGCAGAGCACATCTCCCCCAGCACATCACCCCCAGCACAGCACATCTCCCCCAGCACATCGCCCACAGCACATCTCCCCCAGCACAGCACATCTCCCCCAGCACAGCACATCTCCCCAAGCAGAGCACATCTCCCCAAGCAGATCGCCCCCAGCACAGCACATCTCCCCCAGCACAGCACATCTCCCCCAGCAGAGCACATCTCCCCCAGCAGAGCACATCTCCCCCAGCAGAGAACATCTCCCCCAGCACATCTCCCCCCAGCACATCTCCCCCTAGCAGAGCACATCTCCCCCCAGCAGAGCACATCTCCCCCCAGCAGAGCACATCTCCCCCAGCACAGCACATCTCCCTCAGCAGAGCACATCTCCCCCAGCACAGCACATCTCCCCCAGCACAGCACATCTCCCCCAGCACAGCACATCTCCCCCAGCAGAGCACATCTCCCCAAGCACAGCACATCTAGCACATCACCCCCAGCAGAGCACATCTCCCCCAGCAGAGCACATCTCCCCCAGCACAGCACATCTCCCCCAGCACAGCACATCTCCCCCAGCAGAGCACATCTCCCCCAGCAGAGCACATCTCCCCCAGCACAGCACATCTCCCCCAGCACAGCACATCTCCCCCAGCAGAGCACATCTCCCCCAGCAGAGCACATCTCCCCCAGCAGAGCACATCTCCCCCAGCAGAGCACATCTCCCCAAGCACAGCACATCTAGCACATCACCCCCAGCAGAGCACATCTCCCCCAGCAGAGCACATCTCCCCCAGCAGAGCACATCTCCCCCAGCACATCACCCCCAGCAGAGCACATCTCCCCCCAGCACAGCACATCTCCCCCCAGCACAGCACATCTCCCCCCAGCACAGCACATCTCCCCCCAGCACAGCACATCTCCCCCAGCACAGCACATCTCCCTCAGCAGAGCACATCTTCCCCAGCACAGCACATCTCCTCCAGCACAGCACATCTCCCCCAGCGCAGCACATCTCCTCCAGCACAGCACATCTCCCCCAGCACAGCACATCTCCCCCAGCACAGCACATCTCCCCCAGCAGAGCACATCTCCCCCAGCAGAGCACATCTCCCCAAGCACAGCACATCTAGCACATCACCCCCAGCAGAGCACATCTCCCCCAGCAGAGCACATCTCCCCCAGCACAGCACATCTCCCCCAGCACTGCACATCTCCCCCAGCACTGCACATCTCCCCCAGCACTGCACATCTCCCCCAGCACATCTCCCCCAGCACTGCACATCTCCCCCAGCACAGCACATCTCCCCTAGCACAGCACATCTCCCCCAGCACAGCACATCTCCCCCAGCAGAGCACATCTCCCCAAGCAGAGCACATCTCCCCCAGCACAGCACATCTCCCCCAGCACTGCACATCTCCCCCAGCACTGCACATCTCCCCCAGCACTGCACATCTCCCCCAGCACAGCACATCTCCCCCAGCACTGCACATCTCCCCCAGCACAGCCCATCTCCCCTAGCACAGCACATCTCCCCCAGCACAGCACATCTCCCCCAGCAGAGCACATCTCCCCAAGCACAGAACATCTAGCACATCACCCCCAGCAGAGCACATCTCCCCCAGCAGAGCACATCTCCCCCAGCACAGCACATCTCCCCCAGCACAGCACATCTCCCCCAGCAGAGCACATCTCCCCCAGCAGAGCACATCTCCCCAAGCAGAGCACATCTCCCCAAGCACAGCATATCTAGCACATCACCCCCAGCAGAGCACATCTCCCCCAGCAGAGCACATCTCCCGCAGCACATACTGCTCTCAAGTAGCTGCTTGCTGCACTAACTTCCACGAGAAACAATGTCGCTGCTATGGACTCTATAGTCGCTATAGTAACACTGGGAAAACAAATCCACGTTGCCCTTATTTAAAATGGCCCCGGCCGCCGCAGCCTTACATCGCGTCATTTCCGGTTTGGATATAATACAATACTACGGCCCAGCGGCCTGTTGCCTCCTGGGATTGATACAAAAAACATCTCCCAGGACGCATAGCGGACGGGGGCGGCCGCGGCCGCAACCAGGAAGTGGGAAACAAGATGAACAATAAAACGGTGATTTAAAAAAACAAAAAAAAATGCCAAATGTGATTAAGGGGACAAAGAAGCATTGGATGCAGAGGACATAAAAAAGAGGGTGGAACTCCACTTTAAAGTGAAACAATAAAAGTGTAATATTCCTTTAAATTTCATACCTGGGGGGTGTCTATAGTATGCCTGTAAAGAGGCGCATGTTTCCCGTGTTTAGAACAGTCTGACAGCAAAATGACATCTCAAAGGAAAAAAAGTCATTTAAAACTACTCGCGGCTAGGGATGAGCTTCGTGTTCGAGTCGAACCCATGTTCGACTCGAACATCGTTTGTTCGATCGTCTGCCGAATTGCGAACAATATGGGCCGTTCGCGCCAAATTCGAGTGGCGTGTTACGGCCCATAATTCACTGCGGCATCGCAGTGCATTGCTGGCTGATGATTGGCCAAGCATGCACTATGACCCGCATGCTTGGCCAATCACAGCGCCGTCTGTACAGAGAGCTGTAATTGGCCAAAGCCACACTATATAAGGCTGCCTGCATGTTGGCCCTGTGTAGTGTGTTTCGGCGTTGAGAGACAGAGACAGAGAGACAGTGTCATTTGATTTAAGTTAGATTAGGCAGGACAGTCAGTCAGTTAGCTGCACTTACAGTGTATTGTGTGTATATGTATGTATGTGTGTGTGTGTGTGTGTGTGTGTGTGTGTGTGTGTGTGTGTGTGTGTGTGTGTGTGTGTGTGTATATATATATATATATATATATATATATAGACTGTATTCAGTTTAGCTAGATCCGTTCCTGTTATTATCTTCCTACTGACAGGCAGGTAGGTGTTGTTACAGTATTTGAAGAAAGTTCCTGGTGTTCTTCTAATCCTATTAGTCCTATTAGCTACAGTATTTACAGTTAGTGTAGTGCATCCTCTGCACAGTATGCACCCAAAGCTACCTGTAGAAGATTGGTGGTGTTTTTCTGATCCTATCACTACCGCAGGCAGCTACATTATTTTTTAGTGTAGTGCGACCTCTGCACAGTGTTCAGCTAAAGCCCCAAGTTGGTGTAGTGCGACCTCTGCACAGTGTTCAGCTAAAGCTCCAAGTTAGAGTAGTGCGACCTCTGCACAGTGTTCATCTAAAGCTACAAGTTAGTGTAGTGTGACCTCTGCACAGTGTTCAGCTAAACCTCCAAGTTAGTGTAGTGCAACCTCTGCACGGTGTTCAGCTAAAGCTACCTGTAGAAGGTTGGTGGTGTTCTCATACTAATAATACTACAGGCAGGCAGTTGATTTTGCTAGCTGCAGTATCAGTGTGTGTGTGTGTATGTGTGTGTATGTATGTGTATGTATATATATATATATATATATATATATATATATATATATATATATATATATATATATTTATATCCCAGCTTAGTGCAGCTACATCTCACTGCAGGCCATTAGTATGTCTGGAAGGCCAACAAGGAGAGGCTGTCTCTGCGCGTTATTCCAAAAGTTCTTTGGTGTGGGCCTTTTTTGAGACTAGTGCATCAGATGGCACCGCTGCTATTTGCAACATATGTCTCAAGCGTATCTCGCGTGGCCAAAACATCTCCCCCTTGGGCACCACATGCTTTACCAGACATATGTTGACCTGCTATGCAGTTCGTTGGCAAGCGTACCTAAAAGACCCAAACCAAAAAACAAAGAGGACCTCTCCTTACTCCTCATCAGCTGGGATCTCCAACCCCACTATACCTTCAGTCCTCTCTGAGACCTGCACTGAGAGGAATGAAGGTGTAGAATTAGGTGTGTCACAGCCAAGTACATGCGGGCAATCTGCTATCAGCACACCGACGTCAGATTGTACCAGGCAAATTTCCCTGCCCCAGTTCGCTCCCAGCCATCCACATGCCCAGCGGTTGAATGCTAGCTTGGCAAAATTGCTAGCACTTCAACTGCTACCTTTTTAGTTGGTAGACCCTGACCCCTTCCATGAGTTTGTGGAATATGTGGTTCCTCAGTGGCAGGTTCCCAAACGCCAATTTTTTTTTGTCTTGGCCTCGCTGGACAGGGCGGTCAGCGGTAAGGTGCATATTACCACTGACTCATGGTCCAGCAGGCATGGACAGGGACATTAGGTTTCACGGCGCATTGGGTGACTCTTCTGGCAGCTGGGAAGGATGCAGGACACGGTGTGTAGTGTTGGAGGTTGCTCCACCACCACGCCTCCAAAATCCCACTACTAGTGATTCTGACACACCTCTCTCCTCCGCCCCCTCTTCTTCCTCCATGGCCTCTTCCTGTGCTTTGTCCTCAGAACCAGTGGTGCTCCGTAGGCATTTAAGGGGCTACGCAAGTACGCAGGCCAAAAGGTGCTTGAGCTGGTGTGCTTGGGGGACAGGAGCCACACTGGGGCAGAGGTTCTGTCAGCTCTGCAGGGGCAGGTTCAGAGGTGGTTGACACCACGCCAACTTAAGGCAGGAATGGTGGTTTGCGACAATGGCACCAACCTCCTCTCCGCCCTCCGACAGGGACAAATGACCCATGTGCCCTGTTTGGCTCACGTCCTTAACTTGGTGGTGCAGCGGTTCTTGGGCAGATACCCGGGCTCACAGGATGTCCTGAAGCAGGCCAAGAAAGTCTGTGTGCATTTCCGCCGGTCATATAATGCCAATGCTCAGCTGGCAGACCTCCAAAAGGAATTTAACCTGCCTAAGAACCGCCTAATCTGTGACATGCCCACCAGGTGGAACTCAACGTTGGCCATGCTGCAGCGGCTGCACACTCAGCAGAGGGCCATCAATGAGTACCTGTGCGACTATGGCACCAGGACAGGGTCAGGGGAGCTTGTTCTTTTTCCCCACGCCAGTGGGCCATGATCAGGGATGCATGCACTGTCCTGTCACCATTTGAGGAGGCCACAAGGATGGTGAGCGATGACAGTGCATGCATCAGTAAAACTGTCCCCCTTGTCCACCTGTTGGAGCACACACTGCGTGGAATAATGGACAGGGCACTTGAGGCAGAATAGAGGCAGGAAGAGGAGGACTTCCTTAGCTCTCAAGGCCCCCTTTATCCAGACAGTGTTCCTGCGTGCCCGCTTATCACACAGGAAGAGGAGGATTGTGTCAGTATGGAGGTGGAGCCTGGCACTCAGCATCAGCAGCAGTCTTTAAGGGATCATTTACAGTCCCAAGAAACACATGGACTTGTACGTGGCTGGGAGGAGGTGGCTGCGGATCATGTCGTCCTTAGTGACCCACAGGACTCTGGACTGAATGCCTCAGCAAACCTACGCTGCATGGCCTCCCTGATCCTGCAAAGCCTGCAGAAGGATCCTCGTATTCTTGGTATCAAGGAGAAGGAACAATACTGGCTGGCAACCCTCCTTGATCCACGTTACAAGGGTAAGTTTGCAGACCTTATCTTGCCATCGCAGAGGGAGCAGAGGATGGAACATCTTCGGGAGGCCTTGCAGAAAGGTCTGTGCAACGCGTTCCCAGAGACTGGGAGGTTACAAACTCTTGTTTCTGGACAACGTGTTGCTGAGGCTTCAATCAGTCAAAGAAGGAGCGGTGGAGAAGGTGGCCGTCTGACCGATGCGTTCAGACAATTTTTTAGTCCAGAGCCCCAAGGTATGATCGGTTCCAGCAACCATCGCCAGCGTCAGTGCCTAAGGCCCAATTTTTCAGCCCCTGTTTAACAGGGGCGTGTAATTACAATTTTTGATGCAATTCTTTGCAGCAGGGCTAGTTCCTGCGCTCCAACTAGAGTATCTGTGAGGGTTTGCAGTGTTGTGGCACCAGCACCAGTGCCTAAGGCCCAATTTTTCAGCCCCTGTTCAACAGGGATATGTAATTAGAATTCTTGATCTAATATTTCACAGCAGGGCCCGTTTCTGAGCCCACCAAGAGTAACTGTGAGGACTTACAGTGTTGTGGCACCAGCACCACCACCAAAGGCCCAATTTTTCTGCCCCTGTTCAACAGGGGAATGTAATTACAATTCTTGATCTAATATTTCACAGCAGGGCCCTATGAGGGCTTACAGTGTTGTGGCCACAACACCTAAGGCCCAAATTTCTGCAGAGTATATAGGGCAGGCCCCTACTTTCAAACATCCAACTTACAAATGACTCCTACTTGCAAACGGAAGGAGACAACAGGAAGTGAGATGAAATCTACCCCTAGGAAGGGAAATTCTCTCCTGTGTGAGTTAATATGGGAAAAACTTTTCTCCTTTACACTGATGCTTTATCACCAATCCTTATTTCACTAAAAACCCCAAATTTTCAAAAAACATTTGTCATTGGGAGAGGTGAAATTTTCTGAAGAGGAGCACAGACAGCAAAACAAATGTCACAGGGGTGATAACCCTTCCTGTAGCTGGCCAGCTAAGACCTGTCCTAGGTTGCTAATGTAACTTACATGCATATACAGGTAGACCTGCTAATAACCTTAATACAGTTTATATGCTCACATGTGAGAGATAAAAAGCAGAATTATTTACTGTGACTTTATATATGGATGTCATATAACAGTTGCATATTGTGTTCACAGAAGCAAACCAGAAAGCATAGAGTTAAGTCTTTGTGACTCTCAGGAGTTTTGGCCAGTCACAGCCAATCTCACACTGAGTAAGAGTTTAGGCCAATCATAGCCAGCCTTACACCTATTATTATTTTGTCTGCAAATTACCCAGCACATTGTTAGATATAACTATATCAGAGAGAGTGGATCTGAACAGATTGCAGATCCAGCCAGAGTTCAGCTTTATGGAAGCAAGTGGCCAAAATAGGTATTTAATACAAGTATATATGTTACTATTGTTTATATAATGTGATTAGAAACTGTATACTGAACTAGTTATGTGTTCATTTGTAGTTCCACCAAACAAATCAAATCGAACAAATCAAACAAATCAAATCAAATCAGCAAACAAGCGTGCAAATTGCAATATCAAACAAGTAAAACTATTTCTTAAGCCTCAGATATACCTCTCAGAGAGATCATAAAGTGTCTAAGGTATATTTAAAGTGAAAGTACAGATACTGAAGAGAAAAATATATCTACCATTGTATGTAAAATGACAAGATTGAACAGTTTAATCGCCATTTTGTTATACTTTATTCAACACGTTTGTACATGCACTGCCTGCTGCTAAATTGTCAGTGTTATATATGAAGAAAAGCTGAAGTTAATAAAGAAGATATCATAAAGGTTTTGTGTGCTCTTTAAACATACTGCTTCCATAGAACGGCGCTAGAGGAATTATAAAGTAAAAGTCTTGTTTGGACTAAAGGGTCAGAGATTACAATTCTTCTAATGCCACAGCGCATAAGGCACTTCATAGTGCTGCGCCTGCCACACTTCCCTATGTTTTCCAAAAAGCTTAAAATAGATTTTTTTGGCTGGAGCTAAACACGTTAAAAAATGTACCAGTTCAAAATTACTAACAGATTCTACTTAACAACAAACCTACAGTCCCTGTCTTGTTTTCACCGCCTGTATACTGTTGTTCAGAGTATATAGGGCCTGGTGGCCCCACGCCTTTTCTTTTTTAATTTGTGTGCGAGGTTCCCCTTAATACCCATACAAGACCCAAAGGGCCTGGTAATGGACTTTGGGGTACCCATGCCGTTTGTCTCACTGATTTTCATCCATATTGCCAGGACCCGACATTACATTAAAGCCGCAAGCAGTTTTAAATTACTTTTATTCCTTTTAAAATGTCTTTTTGTGCAGGGACTGTTCTAAGCATGGGAAACACGCGCCACTTTACAGGCATACTATAGACACCCCCCAGGTACGATATTTAAAGGAATATTTCACTTTTTTTTTTTTTTACTTTAAGCATCATTGAAATCACTGCTACCGAAAAAACGGACGTTTTTAAAACTTTTTTTTGCATTGATACACGTCCCCTGGGGCAGGACCCAGGTCCCCAAACCCTTTTTAAGACAATACCATGCAAATTAGCCTTTAAAATGAGCACTTTTGATTTTGAACGTTCGAGTCCCATGGACGTCAATGGAGTTCTAATGTTTGTGCAAATTTTCTGTCCGCTCGCAGGTTCTGATGCAAACCGAACCGGGGGGTGTTCGGCTCATCCCTACTGACGGCTATTAATGAATTGTCGGCCTGACAATACACATAAGTTCATTGATAAAAACAGCATGGGATTTCCCCACAGGGGAACCCCGAACCAAAATTTTTTTAAAAAAATGGCGTGGGGGTCCCCCTCAAAATCCATACCAGACCCTTATCCGAGCACGCAACCTGGCAGGCCGCAGGAAAAGAGGGGGGATGAGAGCGCCCCCCCCTCCTGAACCATACCAGGCCACATGCCCTCAACATTGGGAGGGTGCTTTGGGGTAGCCCCTCAAAGCACCTTGTCCCCATGTTGATGGGGACAAGGGCCTCATCCCCACAACCTTTGCCCGGTGGTTGTGGGGGTCTGCGGGCGGGGGACTTATCGGAATCTGGAAGCCCCCTTTAACAAGGGGACCCCCAGATCCTGGGCCCCCCTGTGTGAAATGGTAATGGGGTACAAAAGTACCCCTACCATTCCACAAAAAAACTGTCAAAAATGTTAAAAATGACAAGAGACAGTTTTTGACAAACCCTTTATTTAAAGTCTTCTTCTTTTCCATCTTCCTTTCTTCTTTATTCTATCTTCCTTCGGTTTCTTCCTCCATCTTCTTCCGATCCCCGCCCCCTCTGATGTCACGGGGAATGCCACAGGGAAGTCCCCGTGCGTCAGAGGGGGACGGGGTCACCGGGTGGCCCCGCCCTCCGTTATTTAAGATGTGTCAAAAGACGAGAAGTGTCACACAGCGGGAGCCTCCCATCATAGATGCGGAGCGCCCCGATAGAAGATAGAAGATCTTTAAATAAAGGAATTGTCAAAAACTATCTTCTATCGGGGCGCTCCGCATCTATGATGGGAGGCTCCCGCTGTGTGACACTTCTCGTCTTTTGACACATCTTAAATAACGGAGGGCGGGGCCCCCCGGTGACCCCGTCCCCCTCTGACGCACGGGGACTTCCCTGTGGCATTCCCCGTGACATCAGAGGGGGTGGGGATCGGAAGAAGATGGAGGAAGAAACCGAAGGAAGATAGAATAAAGAAGAAAGAAGATGGAAAAGAAGAAGACTTTAAATAAAGGGTTTGTCAAAAACTGTCTCTTGTCATTTTTAACATTTTTGACAGTTTTTTTGTGAAATGGTAGGAGTACTTTTGTACCCCCTTACCATTTCACACAGGGTGGGGGGCCGGGATCTGGGGGTCCCCTTGTTAAAGGGGGCTTCCAGATTCAGATAAGTCCCCCGCCTGCAGACCCCTACAACCACCGGGCAAGGGTTGTGGGGATGAGGCCCTTGTCCCCATCAACATGTGGACAAGGTGCTTTGGGGGGCTTCCCCAAAGCACCCTCCCAATGTTGAGGGCATGTGGCCTGGTACGGTTCAGGAGGGGAGGGCTGCTTTCTCGTCCCCCCCCTCTTTTCCTGCGGCCTGCCATTTTTTTTTTTATTTTGGCGCGGGGTTCCCCTTAAAATCCATACCAGACCTCATGGGTCTGGTATAGATTTTGAGGGGAACCCCCACGCCATTGTTTTAAAAGATTTTGGCCAGGGTTCCCCTTAATATCCATATCAGACCTGAAGGGCCTGGTATGGAATTTAGGGGGACCCCCCACGCCATTTTTTTTAAAATTTTGGTTCGGGGTTCCCCTGTGGGGAAATCCCATGCCGTTTTTATCAATGAACTTTTATGTGTATTGTCGGACCGACAATACACAAGTAGTTTTAAATGACTTTTTTTCCTTCGAAATGTCATTTTGCTGTCCGACTGTTCTAAACACGGGAAACATGCGCCCCTTTACAGGCATACTATAGACACCCCCCAGATACAAAGTTTAAAGGAATATTACACTTTTATTGTTTGAATTTAAGCATTATTAAAATCACTGCTCCTGAAAAAACGGCCATTTTAAAACTTTTTTTTGCATTGATACATGTCCCCTGGGGCAGGTCCCAGGTCCCCAAACACTTTTTATGACAATACCATGCATATAAGCCTTTAAAATTAGCACTTTTGATTTCTCCCATAGACTTTTAAAGGGTGTTCTGTGGCTTTCAAATTTGCCGCGAGCACCCCAAATTGTTCGCTGTTCAGCGAACTGGCGAACAGCCGTTGTTCGAGTCGAACATGAGTTCGACTCGAACTCAAAGCTCATCCCTACTGGGCGCTGTATATTTTCTTTCCTTAACACATGAATATGCTTTGATCTAAAGTAAACCATTCCATTGTAGCTCTGGCTGTATGTTTAAGGTCGTTGTCCTGCTGGAGGGTGATCCTCCGCCAGGTCTCAAGTCTTTTGCAGACTTTTCTTCTAAGATTGCCCTGTATTTGGCTCCATCCATCTTCCCATCAACTCTGACGAGCTTCCCTGTACCTGCTGAAGAAAAGCATCCCCACAACATGATGCTGCCACCACCATGTTTCACAGTGGGGATGGTTTGTTCAGGGTGATGTGCAGTGTAAGTTTTCCACCACACATGTTTTGCTTTTAGGCCAAAAAGTTTAATTTTGGTCTCATCTGAGCAGAGCACCTTCTTCCACATGTTTGCTGTGTCCCCCCCATGGCTTCTCGCAAACTGCAAACGGGGCTTTTTATGGCTTTCTTCTTGCCACTCTTCCATAAAGGTCAGATTTGTGGAGTGTACGACTATGCCGCGTACACACGAGTGGATTTTTCGTCGGAAAAATCATCCAAGAATTCCGCTCAAGCTTGGCTTGCATACACACGGTCACACAAAAGTTTCTTTTCACAGAACTTTCGACCTTCAAGAACGCAGTGATGTACAACACTACGATGAGCCAAGAAAATGAAGTTCAATGCTTCCGAGCATGCATCGAATTGTTTCCGAGCATGTGTAGGAATTTTGTGCGTCGGAATTGGTACAGACGATCAGAATTTCCGATCGAAACTTTTTCGGACTGAAAAATTGAGAACCTGCTCTCAATCTTTTGCTGGCGGGAATTTGGCCAGCAAAAGTTCGATGGAGCATACACACGGTCGCAGTTTCCGACCAAAAGCTCTCATTGGTCTTTCGCTGGCTGAATTTCCAATCGTGTGTACTTGGCAGAATAGTTGTCCTGTGGACAGATTCTCCCATCTGAGCTATGGATCTCTGCAGCTCCTCCAGAGTTACCATGGGCATCTTGGCTGCTTCTGTGATTAATGCTCTCCTTGCCCGGCCGGTCAGTTTAGGTGGACGGCCATGTCTTGGTAGGTTTGCAGTTGTGCCATACTCTTTCCATTTTTGGATGATGGATTAAACAGTGCTTTATGAGATGTTCAAAGCTTGGGATATTTCTTTATACCCTAACCCTGCTTTAACCACTTGCCGACCAGCTGCCGTCATTATACTTATGCAAGTCAGCACGTTTCCGCAAATCGCTGTAGCTGTATGTCAGCTCCTTTAAGAGCCATAGCAGCACGCGCGGGGGACCCGATGCTCATGGTCGGTGGCCACGATGTCCACCGGCCACCCACAATTGCGAGCCAGAACGGGGATCTGTCAATGTAAACAGACAGATCCCCGTTCTGACAGGGGAGGAGAGCGAGATCTTCTGTTCCTAGTGATTAAGAACAGTGATCTCTCTCCTCCTGCAGTCAGCCCCATTCCCCCACAGTTAGAGACACCTCCCAGGGAACACATTTAACCACTTGATCGCCCCCTAGCATTAACCCCTTCCCTGCCAGTGACATTTACACAGTAATCAGTGCATTTTTATAGCACTGATCGCTGTATAAATGTCACTGGTCCCAAAAAAGTGTCAAAAGTGCCTGATCTGTCCACTGCAATAATAAAATGTGTCTGTGATTCTGCGCAAAGACTGTCCACTGATACAAAGTGAGCAATAAGTGAAAACAATATAGTGTATCTGTGCAAAATAATGCTCTATATAAAACCAATCATCTAAAGTGACTTCAGTGCTGATAAATACAGTGAAGTGACTAATGCATAAATAAACAGTGACTGGGTAAAGTGCATATACGTTGATAGACGGTCTGGTGACTTTCGTGGTGATTTGTCCCCACTTGGGGCTCCCAGAACTCTCACCTTACTGGCACAATAAAAGTGAGGAAGGAGGTGTGAATTGCCTCTGAAACACGTTCTGATTGGTAAATTCACTCTGGGTCTGACAGCTGTCGTTCAGCTCACTGCAGCTTGGACTATCTCCCTATCTTGTGCAGGATCCTTTACACAGCTGGGCATAGACAGCCTCTCATGATTACCCTGCACCCCAGAACGCCAGCATTGATCCAAGGGGAAGGAGGTCTACACCCAAGGGATTCTAACAGGCACTTTTATTGTGCCAGTAAGGTGAGAGTTCTGGGAGCCCCAAGTGGGGACAAATCACCACGAAAGTCACCAGACCGTCTATCAACGTATATGCACTTTACCCAGTCACTGTTTATTTATGCATTAGTCACTTCACTGTATTTATCAGCACTGAAGTCACTTTAGATGATTGGTTTTTTATAGAGCATTATTTTGCACAGATACACTATATTGTTTTCACTTATTGCTCACTTTGTATCAGTGGACAGTCTTTGCGCAGAATCACAGACACATTTTATTGTTGTGGTATTTTTTAGAACTATAGGTAGTGGAGTGGTGTTCACTATTTGATTTTGCAGCAAGACACAGATTATCACTTTAACACTTTAGTAGCGCAGAAGTCTATCGCAAGATACTTCATATTGTCCACTGCAATGTTGCAGTCCCACTAAAAATCGCAGGTCACCACTATTACTAGTAAAAAAAATAATGCCATAGATCTATCCCTCTATTTTGTAGACGCTATAACTTTTGCGCATACCAAACAATATATGCTTATTGCCAAAAATATGTAGAAGAATACATATTGGCCTAAGAATGATGAAGAATTTCTATTTATATTTTTGGGACATTTATTATAGCAAAAAGTAAAAATTTTTTTTTTTTTTTTTTTTTTTTTAAATTGATGCTCTTTTTTTGTTTATAGCGCAAAAAATAAAAACCGCAGAGGTGATCAAATATCACCAAAAGAAAACACTATTTGTGGGAAAAAAAGGACGTCAATTTTGGTTTGGGTACAGCGTCGCATGACCGCGCAATTGTTAATTAAAGCGACGCAGTGCCGTACCGCAGAAAATGGCCTGGTCCTTAAGGGGGAGAATCTTCCGTTCTGTAAGTGGTTAAACTTCTCCACAACTTTTATCCCTGATCTGTCTGGTGTGTTTCTCGGCCTTCATGATGCGGTTTGTTTACTAAGGTTCTCTAACAAACCTCTGAGGGCTTCACAGAACAGCTGTATTTATACGGAGATTAAATTACACACAGACTCTATTTACTAATTAGGTGACTTCTAAAGGAAATTGGTTCCACTAGATTTTAGTTAGGGGTATTAGAGTAAAGGGGGCTGAATACAAATGCACGCCACACTTTTCACATGTTTGTAAAACCATTAATCACTTTCCTTCCACTTCACAATTATGTGCCACTTTGTGTTGGTCTATCACATAAAATACATTTGTGTTTTTGGTTGTAACTTGACTGAATGTGGGACATTTCAAGGGGTATGAATTCTTTTTTAAGGCACTGTAGGCTGTGGAAGGTTCTTCACCAAGCTGCATTGCTTTACTGTAACTGCTGTGGAGCAAAGTGAGGTCAGGGACCTGGTTATGCTGTCTGATAGGGGAGTCAATTACAAATGGGGCGCAAGAGAATTACAAATCTGTTTGTAAGTAAAAACGCATATGCATGTGTTATTTCCACTGTGTAATAAGAATGGGCTCAGGCGTGTCCGTAACTCCACATGCCCGAGCCCACCAGGAACCTGACACTGTGCAGCGTTAATCAGAGGCAGTGAGACATTTCCTGATCTGTGCAGCCGCTGATCTGGAAATGTCTCACTGCCTGTGATTAACGCTGCACAGTGTCAGGTTCCTGGCAGGCTCGTGGAGTTGCGAATACGCCTGAGCCCATCTTATTGTGTAATCAGCTGCTTGTCAGTAGTTCAGCTTTAAGAGATCCTCTGCATAGAACATAGTAGTTAAATTTTTCACTACTTATAGAAAATAAAGTAATTAGGAAGGTAAACAAAAGCACAAAGAATTACAATTCCCAGTTTTTGAATGGTTCTGTATATAAAAATATATATATCTGCGCTCGGTTAAAGAATTAGCAGCTGAACACTATAATCCAGATATTGGGCACAGAAAAGTAGGGCAATAAAGTGCAGCGCTAAACTGAAAACATAAATGACACAATGCCTACTAGCATGTGATAAATAAAGTGCAATGTTCAATTATAAATATGCAATATCACTGTAATGCCCCGTACACACGGTCGGATTTTCCGATGGAAAATGTCCGATCGGAGCGTGTTGTCGGAAATTCCGACCGTGTGTGGACTCCATCGGACATTTTCCATCGGATTTTCCGACACACAAAGTTGGAGAGCAGGAGATAAAATTTTCCGACAACAAAATCCGTTGTCGGAAATTCCGATCGTGTGTACACAAATCCGACGGACAAAGTGCCACGCATGCTCAGAATAAATAAAGAGATGAAAGCTATTGGCTACTGCCCCGTTTATAGTCCCGACGTACGTGTTTTACATCACCGCGTTCAGAACGATCAGATTTTCCGACAACTTTGTGTGACCGTGTGTATGCAAGACAAGTTTGAGCCAACATCCGTCGGAAAAAATCCTAGGATTTTGTTGTCGGAATGTCCGAACAAAGTCCGACCGTGTGTACGGGGCATTACTAATATGCAACATTGAATAATAGTGAAATTAGTAAAAGCAACCAACAGCTAACATAATACAGTATAGCATTATTACATACTATAATATTCAAACGTGCAATAAACAAATGTGCATGTAGCGCCCACCTACTTAGGTGCTAAGATTAGATAGTTAGGTTTAAAGCTAGGCCAAATTACCAGTGTTTTACCCTGTGGTGTAAGCTGGTGGGTTTAATTTGTTTGGGAGGTTGGTTAGAGTAGAGGAAGGTGTGGCCACCTACACTCTGCCTGTATAATTTCCTTCATTTTCTATGACTTGATCTGGAAAGTGGGAGGAATAAAGGAATAGAGTGGCAGGTAGTCTTCTGGAGACCCCTCTGAGCCAATCATTGATTTGCTTGGGCGGAGGCGGGACTTCTATAAAAGACAAGGTCACATGGTTCCGGGGGTTGGAGTTTGGAGATCCAGAGAAGAAGTATGTGGAGGCTGGTGCAGCTCGGGTGCTCTCCCCTGCGGGGGAGGGGAGTACGCCATGTGGAGAGGAGACTTCAGGAGGAGATTTCATGAGAAGGTTGCTATTACTGACAGACACAAGGACTGGAAGAGGATCCTCTGTGAGTGTAACCCAGGGGAACAGCGCTTCTAATGCCCTGTACACACGATCGGACATTCCGACAAGATCCATGGATTTTTTCTGACGGATGTTGGCTCAAACTTGTCTTGCATACACACAGTCGCACAAAGTTGTCGGGAAAATCTGATCGTTTTGAACGCGGTGACGTAAAACACGTACGGCGGGACTATAAACGGGGCAATAGCCAATAGCTTTCGTCTCTTAATTTATTCTAAACATGCGCGGCACTTTGTGCATCGGATTTGTCTACACACGATCGGAATTTAAAGGATCGGATTTTGTTGTCGGAAAATTTTATAGCATGCTCTCAAATTTTGTGTCTCGGAAATTCCGATGGAAAAAGTCCGATGGAGCACACACACGGTCGGAATTTCCAACAACAAGCTCCAATCGCACATATTCCGTCGGAAAGTCCGACCGTGTGTACAGGGCATATGAGACTTTAAAGGGGTTGGAGTGCGGGTCCAGGAGGGAAAAGTACAGAAGTGGACCTTAGAGAAATAACTCCCTGGAGGAATCCAATTAGTCATCTCTTTGGACTTTATTCAGAGTGTCGTCCTTAGAGTTTAGCTTGGAAGTGCTGTGCAGTCAGGAAATAGTAACTAACAGGAGGAAGGAAAGCTGCATTACACATTTGGAACCAGTGCAAGATGGAAGTTATTCAGGCTTTACATGTTCTGGATTGAGTGTTGTGTTCTCATTGCATAAATCTTTGGGAGTTATTCAGAGTGGCTTTTCAATGCAATACCGCAACGAATATTAGAAGCGAAATAATATGGACTGTCTGCCGTGTCAATCTGTGAGGGGAAGGGGGTAACTGGAACACACTTCAGGAAAGAAAGTATAGGCCTGGAGCTGAAGCGCAGCATAAGAGTAGGGCCAGCATGATGGGGTTTTCCCTATAAGGCTATAGCAAGGTGGGGGTTGTTAAGAAGTTGATACAGTTGGTAGGAGGATTAAGTATCAGGAGAGATATGATAAGAGGTACCCATTGGAGGATAATAGGGTGGGGCAGGGTGTGGCTGGGTGGTCCTAATGGGTTGCTAGGTGGGTGTTGGTCTGTCAGTATCACTTGGAATTTGGACAGCAACCGAGTAGATTCTCTGAGTAATTTCGCTGTGTCTGACAGTTAACAGATTTAAGATGGAGGATCTTGACAATATGCTGGCCAGGATTCGCGCAGCGGCGGTTGCCAATGGACCGCAATGGCTACGTGATCAATTGTCTGGTCGGGGCAGGTATTTGCTACACCTGCCCCTTCTATTACACGCGCTAGGAGGCCTCCTGAGCATTTGAGCCCTGAATTGACTCCAAAGGGGTGTCGCCGCACTGGGAGCCCAGTAATGAACGTCAGCTTCCGCGGCCAAGAGAACGCCTTCTCAGCAGGCTAGCGGAGCTTGGAGGAATCCTCTTCACAGGCATCCCCCTGGGGGAAGAAGTGGGTTAGCCACACGATCCCACCCCCTTCTACAGCTTTGCAGGACCATGTGGCTGCCTCTGCTACGCCCGCCGTTAGAGCAGCCCTGCGGGGGAGAGTGCGTTCACCCAGTGCCGGCCTGATGCCTGGGGTGGCCGGGACTGTCAGCAGAAGAGGTCACCAGAGGGGAGTCGGCATTGAGTCCACAGCTCAGCGGGATCAGAGTACAGCTTCTGTCACAAGCCCTAGGCAGAGAGCGCAGCGGGGGAGGAGGAACACGAGGGAGAGCGTGACGTCATCGGCCGGCGCCTGTGTTACGTACCTGGGATGTGAGCCTGACGTGTAGAGGAAGGCCTCTCGTACAACTCCGGCTCGCGGACCACTGGTAGTGATACAGCAGCCACAGGAGCACGGTGGGGTATGAGTGCCTGTTAACATTTCAATAGTCCGTGTAGTAGCGGTGATCAGCAGGCAGATAGTAGATGAGCTGACACGATGCTTGACTGGTGGGAGGCTGGGATGAACCACAGAGCAGTACCAGATGCAGGCTTGCAGGGCTGGGAGCTGTAGCAGGCTGGATGAGCGAGATGCAGGGTCAGACAGGCCGGGTCGGTAATAATCAGGCAGATCAGGCATAGACGGTAGGCAGAAGAGAGGTCAAGTCACAAGCCAAGTAGTACCGGAAGATCAGAAGACAGAATCAGCAGGCACGATCAGAGTCTATGGGAAGCCGGGATCAGAACAGGCAGCAGGCAATCACAGGTAACAACAAGCTGGATCAGAATCAGTGGTCACACAGGAAACAGGATACAACACAGGAGCTGCAGACCAAACAGAAATGAACTTCTGTAGGAGCCCTGTTTAAAAAGCCCGCCTGACTTCAGTATTAGTGACAAGTGTGTGTCTTAAAGTGCTAGTACGCATGCGTGCATGCCGGGTGCTTACATGGAAAGCCTGTCTTCCCTGACATTGCCCCCTCCCTACGGGCAACCTCCGGGTGCCCAACCGGTTCCTCTTTTGCGGGTTCCTGCGGAAGAAGGCACGGATCAAGTCTGTGGCATGTACATTTCGTGCGGGTTCCCAGGAATTTTCCTCTGGACCATAACCCTTCCACTTGATTAAATATTGTGTCTGCCCCCTTCTTTTCCTGCAGTCTAAAACAGCCTCAATTCCTCATCCCCATCAATAATAATAGGTGCGGGAGGACCTGGTCTATGATCTGGAAATGGATCTGGCACAGAAGGCTTTAGCAAGGATACATGAAACACTGGGTGGATTTTAAAAGACTCAGGTAAGGTTAATTCAAAAGAAACATCATTAATTTTTCTCCTTACCAGAAATGGTCCTACGAACCTTGGTGCCAGCTTCCTTGAAGGACATAGCATCTTCAAATTTGTTGTTGAAAGCCATACTTGATCTCCTGGTTGCAAGATCAGTTCCCCCCTTCTTTTCTTGTCAAATGATTTCTTGCTGTCCTCCTGCGCTTTCGCGATGGTTTCCTGTAACAACATATTATTGCGAGAGAAAAAGTCCACAGTATCCTGGACGGCTGGTACGGAAGATTCTGTGACAAGATTAGGTAAGAAGGTGGGATGGAATCCATAATTAGCAAAGAACGGAGATTGCTTGGTGGCAGAATGGGTGGCATTATTATAGGCAAATTCCGCCAGTGGTAATAATGATACCCAATCATCCTGGACAAAAGAAGTAAAACAACGGATGTATTGTTTTAGGATTTGATTAGTCCTCTCCGTCTGCCCATTAGTTTGTGGGTGGTAAGCAGAAGAGAGTGAGAGTTCAATCTGTAGGGTCTCACACAAGGCCTTCCAAAATCTGGATGTGAACTGGACTCCGCGATCAGACACAATATTTGCGGGGACTCCATGGAGTCTGACAATTTATTTTATAAACACCCGGGCGGTTTCTGCAGCCGATGGTGTACTCTTTAGAGGAATGAAATGAGCCATCTTTGTTAAGCGATCCACTACCACAAAGATAGCGGTACATTCTACAGAAGGTGGAAGTTCAACTATAAAATCCATAGCAATCATCTTCCACTGTCTGTCAGGTATAGGCAAAGGTCTGAGTAATGCCCAAGCTTTGTTACGGGAACTTTTACTCCGGGTGCAGGTGGTGCATGCATTTACATAGGCTCTGCAGTCTTTCTCCAAACCTGGCCACCAAAATGAGCGTTGTACAAGTTCGACAGTCTTATGAACCCCAAAATGACCTGCCAAAGGGTGGTCATGACAAACCCCCAAGATCATTGCTCGAACCTTTTTAGGTACAAAAATCTGCTTACCCCTCCATAATAGCCCATTCTTTGCTTGTAGTGTTACCCCTGGAGGACTGGGTGTTTCTGCAGAAGCTTGCTGTAACTGAGACATAAGGTCAGTGTGTAATAGTAGGAAATTTCCAGCTGGTAAAATGGTGTCTGGTATTAGGATGTCTCTTGGATCTTCGAACATGCGCGACAAAGCATCAGGCTTAGTGTTCTTTGATCCGGGCCTGTAGGTAATATGGAATGAGAATCTTGAGAAAAAGAGTGCCCAGCGAGCTTGGCGTGGTTTGAGGCGTTTAGCGGATCGCAGATATTCAGGATTCTTATGATCCGTGTTGATCAGAATTGGATGGGCCGCTCCCTCCAACAAGTACCTCCATTCCTCCAAAGCGGCTTTGATCGCCAAAAGTTCCCGATCCCCTACATCGTAGTTTCTTTCAGCTGACGTGAGTTTGCGTGAAAAGAATGCCACTGGATGGGTCACTTCTTTGAGGCCTTGACGTTGTGATAGAATGGCCCCAACTGCACTTTCTGAAGCATCCACCTCCACAATATAGGGCAAGGTAGAGTCTGGGTGACTTAAGACAGGAGCAATGGTAAACCGTCTCTTCAAGATTTCAAAAGCAGCTTGAGCATCAGAAGTCCAACAGAAACGGATACCTTGTTTGGTCAGCTGTGTAATAGGGTGAATGATAGCAGAAAAGTTCTTGATAAACTTGCTGTAAAAATTGGCAAAGCCCACGAATCGTTGTATTCCCTTCTTTTCTGTGGGGGATGGCCAATCTAGTATCGCTGAGACTTTCTGTGGGTCCATCTTGATCCCTTCGGTCGAAATGATCAGACCTAAAAACTGGATGCTCTGTTGCTCAAAGTCGCATTTCTCGGCTTTGGCATAAAGTCCATATTTGCGGAGCCGGCACAATACGCTTTTAACATGCCCTCGGTGCAACTCTAATGATACAGAGAATATCAAGATGTCATTAAGGTAGACAACCACAAAAATATCCACAGTTTTTAGTCTTTGAAAATGTCGTTAATAAAGTACTGGAAGGTGGCAGGGGCATTACAAAGGCCAAAGGGCATAACTAGATATTCAAAGTGCCCAAATCGGGTACGGAAGGCAGTTTTCCATTCATCCCCTTCTCGTATGCGAACCAGGTTATAGGCCCCTCTTAAATCCAGCTTAGTAAAAATGCTTGCTGATTCGAGTCTTTGGAACAGTTCAGGGACTAGAGGAAGGGGGTAGCGATTTTTCACTGTTATTTTATTTAGGTCACGATAGTCCACACATGGTCTCAGGGAATGATCCTTCCTTTCTACGAAAAATATACCGGCACCAGCCGGTGAAGTAGAGGGACGGATGAATCCTTTCTGCAGATTCTCATCAATATAGTCCTTCAGAACTCCTGATTCCCGCTCAGATAAAGGGAAGATGCGCCCGAATGGAATCTCTGTCCCAGGAAGGAGCTTGATGGGGCAGTTATAAGGTCTGTGTGGAGGAAGGGTGTCTGCTCCTCGTTTACTGAAAACGTCCAGGTATTCGTGGTAAGAATTCGGAACTACTTTACATAATTCAGGGTCTGCGTCCATACACAGCAGGGTAGCAGGTGATGGTGGTGAAGTTTCCAAACAGTGTCTCTGGCAATATGCTGACTGGAACTTGACACTTCCGGATTTCCAGTCTATCTGTGGATTGTGGGCCTGTATCCAGGGTAGGCCCAGGATGATGGGAAATAAGGGCGAAGAAATTGCGTCTAAACGCAGCAGCTCTCGGTGGTTGGTGGAGGATATGGTCAGCATCGGTGGGGTCTCCTTTGTTACCAGTCCAGATTTAATACGAGACCCATCGGCCAGGAATACAGTGAGTCCCTGTCCTCTGGTTTGTAGAGGAATGTGTTGCTGAGCTGCGAAGAACTGGTCGATGAAACAGCTACACGCTCCAGAATCAATAATAGCGGTCACTGATACGGTTCTTCCCGGTAGTTGGAAGGAAACAGGCAGAGCGATATGAGCTGAGCTGGCAGACAAGGCAGGCAGGGGTGACTGCTTGAGTGAAGAAAGGGAAAGACACTTACGCAGCTTGGCAGGACAGGTATGTACGAAGTGACCGGCTTCTCCACAGTACAGGCAGAGGTTATTTACTCGTCGGCGTTGGCGTTCTTCTGGAGTCAAAGAAGAGTGAATCAGGCCCAATTCCATGGGTTTAGGCACCTCTGGAGTGGGTAAAGTGAAATTTCCAGGAGCCGGGTTAGGAGAAGCAGGGATCTTAGGTAACATCCAGGCTGGACGGAAGTGCTGTGTGGTTCTTTCAGACCTGCGTTCTCGTAGGCGGCGGTCAATCTGAATGGACAGAGTGATTAGGGCTTCCAGAGAGCTTGGCACCCCGACCCGAGCGAGCTCATCTTTCAGGCTTTCCGAGAGACCCAGACGAAATTGATGACGCAGGGCTGCGTCATTCCAGCTAGTGTCTGCACTCCAGCATCTAAAGTCAGTGACATAGTCCTCTGCCGCTCTATGGCCTTGCTGGAGTGTATGAAGAGCGGCTTCAGCAGTGGTGGTACGTTGTGGGTCATCATAAATCAGCGCCATGGCGTCAAAGAACATTTGCATGGTGTTTAGTTGTGCTTTGTTCTCTTCTAACAGCCGGTGGGCCCAAGTCTGTGGTTCCCCTTGGAGGAGGCAAATAATGAATCTCACCTTGGTGGTTTCCAGGGAAAAAGTCTGTGGCTGGAGAGCAAAGTAGAGCTGACAGGCATTGCGAAAGGCTCTAAATTTACTCAGATCACCGGAAAACCTCTCAGGAGTAGGTACACGAGGCTCAGGGGGTAACATCATTACTGTATGGCTGGCTAAAGCCCCAGCTTGGGTGATGGAGGAGGCAGGATCAGATGCAGGAGCTATGGTTGCTGGATTGGACAGGGACTGTACCCGCTCTTCGAGACGCACGTATCCTTCCTGCAGCGACTTAACCGTCTGTGTAAGAGCAGCAAGGTGCTGACATATTTCATTTACTGGAGAGGGTCCTCTTGCAGGCTCAGACATGGCTGTTTGGTACTGTTACGTACCTGGGATGTGAGCCTGACGTGTAGAGGAAGGCCTCTCGTACAACTCCGGCTCATGGACCACTGGGAGTGATACAGCAGCCACAGGAGCACGGTGGGGTATGAGTGCCTGGTAAACAGTTCAATAGTCCGTGTAGTAGCGGTGATCAGCAGGCAGATAGTAGATGAGCTGACACGATGCTTGACTGGTGGCAGGCTGGGATGAACCACAGAGCAGTACCAGATGCAGGCTTGCAGGGCTGGGAGCTGTAGCAGGCTGGATGAGCGAGATGCCGGGTCGGTAATAATCAGGCAGATCAGGCATAGACAGTAGGCAGAAGAGAGGTCAGGTCACAAGCCAAGTAGTACCGGAAGATCAGAAGACAGAATCAGCAGGCAGGATCAGAGTCTATGGGAAGCTGGGATCAGAACAGGCAGCAGGCAATCACAGGTAACAACAAGCTGGATCAGAATCAGAGGTCACACAGGAAACAGGATACAACACAGGAGCTGCAGACCAAACAGCAATGAACCTCTGTAGGAGCCCTGTTTAAATAGCCCGCCTGACTTCAGTATTAGTGACAGGTGTGTGTCTTAAAGTGCTAGTACGCATGCGTGCATGCTGGGTGCTTACATGGAAAGCCTGTCTTCCCTGACAGCCTGTCAACGAGGCGAAGTACGGGCGGGCTACAAGAAGATGCAGAGCGGTCGGAAGGAGAACTAACAGCATCGGAGGATGGAGAGGTGGGGGCGGATGCCGGCTCAGGGAGAAGACAGGAGGATCAGCTGCAGAGATCCGGAGTGACGGCTGAGCGGTCTTGGCAGCCTGGTGAGTACTATCCATGTGTGCCTTCTGTGTCTACTGTTGTGTCGTCTGTGTCTGCTGTCATTACAGGGATGTTGTCACAGGGGCAGGTACAAGAGAAGGGGGGCTCTGTGGCTGAAGGAGGACAGCAATCTATGGGGGGGGTGCTGTGATGGGCCTAAGGCAAGACTCTGCTGTGAGGGAGATAGCCTTACAGGGCACGGCTGTGAGGGGGGGGTCCTTGTCAGGGGTGCCGTCGGTGGTGCCGGCAACGGCAGCCGGGATGACTGGTGTGGCCGGATTGCTACAAGCATTCATGGCCGGTTTCAGTGAGGTGCTAGCCAGGTGCGACACGGGGACAAGTGCGGCTGGGGTTGTTACCCCGGCGTCGGTATGGACGGCTTGCGCAGTCTCCGATAATTTCATCAGGGGATGTGGCCAGCCAGGGCTCGCCTGGGGGGCTAGCGGGAGGGGTATCGGTGACGTCCCCTCAGGAGGGGGCAGGGCAGGCGGTGGTGGCTACGTCATCCACAGTACAGTGGCATCGTCGCAGAGCTCAGTTAAGGCGGCTGAGGAGGGAAAGAAGTCCACGGGGGACACCAAGGGTGTGCGTTTAGCGGACGCGGCAAAATGCGAAGTATATGTGTGCTTCAAAGGAACCGCTGGGATCTCATTTAAAACAGGAAGTGCTGAAACGGATTTGGAAAGGTGAGTACGTGGAGATATTCTCCCTGTTACCCCTGGAAAAGTTTAACCTGGACAAGGTCAAGCCAAATGAGAGTAAGTAGGAGGAAGAGGAGAAGAGGCGATACTGGCTTATTCCCCGGACTTTTGGGAATTGGCTACAAGCGTTCAATATTCTTGCCAGTGTCATAGGCGAGAAGTCTCCAGATCAGTGCTCCGCGCTGTTTTGCTACGCGGATGCTATTGGTGAGGCGCAGAGGGTGTACGGGGGGAGTGTCCTGGTTGCGTTACGATGAACAATTTCGTCAACGCAAGGCGCTTAGGTCATCAATTAGGTGGGACCACAAGGATATCAGCTTGTGGATGAAGTTGATGACCTAGGCGAGGGCGACAAACACTCCCTTTCCAGGGGGGGCTGGTGGGGGAGCAGGAACCGCGTCACCATCGGCCGGAAAGCGGAAAGGTTTCTGTTGGCAGTTCAATGAAGGGAACTGTAGATTCGGGGGATCATGCCGGTTCCGACATGAATGCTCGGGCTGCGGGGGATCTCATCCGCTTGCAAAATGCTTCAAACAAAACAAAGGTAAGTCTGGTAAAGCTGGCAAGAGGGAGGACGCCGGTGAAAGTGGAAAAACTGGCTCCATTCCTAAGTAGGTATCCTGACCAAACAGCGGCACAGCTTCTTTTACACGGTTTTTCTGTAGGTTTTAGGATCCCTTGCACTTTATCCGGTGTTCCTCCTGTCCCTGCTAATTTGTTGTCGGCACGACAACACCAATCGGTGGTGTCGGAGAAATTGGCTAAGGAAGTGGCTTTGGGTAGGATGGCAGGCCCTTTCGAAGCCCCCCCTGTAGCGGAGTGGTTCCCAAGAAGGAACCCAATTCTTTCCGGTTGATCCACCATCTTTCATATCCGCAAGGTTTGTCGGTTAATGATGCCATTGACCCCGAGTTTTGTACGGTCTCTTACGCATCTTTTGACAAGGCGGTTAGTTGGGTTTGGAAGTATGGCAAGGGGGCTCTTTTGGCGAAGACGGATATAAAATCAGCTTTCCGCCTTCTTCAGGTGCATCCTGACAGCTTCCGTTTGTTGGGCTGCATGTGGGAGGGTCATTATTTTGTCAATCTCTGCCTGCCTATGGGTTGTGCCATATCTTGTTCACTTTTTGAAACATTCAGCTAATTTTTGGAATGGGTGGTGAGGGATGTGTCCGGTTTGCATTCCATAACTCACTACCTGGACATAGGCAGGATCTTCTGCAGGCGTTTGGCTTCGGCCACATCGGGGGTCAAGGCATCGCACCATTTTGTGCTTTTGTCTAAGGCACACAAAGACGATTTGCGGGTATGGCAGTTGTTCCTGGCACAGTTCAATGGTAGGTCCTTGTGGATGGATGAGATGGTTTCTGCGTGCGACTTGGAGCTTCATACGGATGCGGCCGGGGCAGTCGGTTACGGAGCAATCTTGGGGAGTCAGTGGAGTGCTGGTACATGGCCGGACTCATGGCGCAAGGCGGACTTACTGGGCAATCTGGTGCTGTTGGAGCTATTTCCCATTGTGATGGTGGTGGAAATTTGGCAGCAGGAATTTAGGAACAAACGGGTTCTTTTTCACTATGACAATCTGGGGGTTGTACAGGCTATTAACAAAATTTCCGCTTCTTCCCCACCGGTGGTGCGTTTTCTGAGGCATTTAGTGCTTTTATGTTTGTGTCTGAATTGTTACGTTCGTGCTGTTCATGTGCCGGGTGTGACCAATAATGTGGCTGATGCTTTGTCTCGCTTACAGTGGGACAGATTCAGAATGTTGGCGCCGGGAGTGGAGCAGCATGGCAGGCCTTGCCAAAGCCACTTATGGGACATCGTATTCGAACGGTAACAAGGCTCATTAGAGATTCAGTGTGCACTGCCACGTGGACCGCATATGAGAAGGTTTGGGGGGAGTGGCTTGCACTCGAACAGGAGGTAGGTGGGTGTGCTAGCAAAGGTGACCGTTTGTGCTTGGTGCTAGAATTCATTGGCAGGAATGTGGAAGGTGGAGTTTCTGCATCCAAATTGGGTCAAAAACTGTCGGGCTTGGCTGTTTGGTTTCAATTCGAGTCAGAAAACAGGGGTGATTGGCGCTGTTCCACTAAAATCAAACAGACTAGTGTGGTATATCAAGTGAACTGTGACACAAACCACGCATAAATAACAGTGTGTAAGATGAAGACAAATTAAGTGAAAAAGACTAAAGTATGTGCAACACCTGCCCTCATGAAAAAGTGCAGCGTGTATTCACTCCTTAGTGAACCAAAAATAAATCAAGATCTGGGTGAATCAAAAAAATTTTTTGTGAATGGAAAAGGATTCCCAAGCAAACTATCAGAAAATCCTTAAACTCATATATTCATCGTAATAAACATCAATGTGCATTTACTTTAAAAAAATGAAATCTATAATCACAAATGTACATGAGAAAATTAAATTAAAAATAAAAATAAAAAATTTTTTATAAATCTAGCGTCCACAAAAAAGTGTCCCACAAACTATAAGTAAATTGTAAAATGAAAAGGGGCCTTTGGTGCAAAATTCTTCATACGGTGCAAATCGTGAATCTTTTAAATCCTAGCAACGGTCTTAATGCCGTGAAGTCCTCCTGTCATCCAAAACGCCCCCCAATGTGCCCTCACTCACCGAAGGGGGACACCCCTGCAGGGGTATCAGGCCTGTCAGCTGTATCTCGCAGCTATGGTCCTTGGTAGGGGCTCCTATTCGGATCTCCACTCTCGGTGTCCGGGCTGGCTCCAATCAATCTCCACAAGCACATCCATATGAAATGAAAATGAATCCCATCGCGTAATTCCGTAAAAATATTAAGGCTTTATTGAATATCTAAAATCAGACTAACAATGTCCCGCTGCCTGGTTCACAGTCAGACTAAATGGGAGAAAACAGTGCGGTGTGGCGTGCGTTCCACCGCTCGTTCCACACCCGGAAGCGAAAGCAATAGGACAAGACGTATGCGTATCACTTGGCCACGCCTTACGCGTTTCGTCATCAGACGTCATCTGAGGCGCCTCAGATGACGTCTGATGACGAAACGCGTAAGGCGTGGCCAAGTGATACGCATACGTCTTGTCCTATTGCTTTCGCTTCCGGGTGTGGAACGAGCGGTGGAACGCACGCCACACCGCACTGTTTTCTCCCATTTAGTCTGACTGTGAACCAGGCAGCGGGACATTGTTAGTCTGATTTTAGATATTCAATAAAGCCTTAATATTTTTACGGAATTACGCGATGGGATTCATTTTCATTTCATATGGATGTGCTTGTGGAGATTGATTGGAGCCAGCCCGGACACCGAGAGTGGAGATCCGAATAGGAGCCCCTACCAAGGACCATAGCTGCGAGATACAGCTGACAGGCCTGATACCCCTGCAGGGGTGTCCCCCTTCGGTGAGTGAGGGCACATTGGGGGGCGTTTTGGATGACAGGAGGACTTCACGGCATTAAGACCGTTGCTAGGATTTAAAAGATTCACGATTTGCACCGTATGAAGAATTTTGCACCAAAGGCCCCTTTTCATTTTACAATTTACTTATAGTTTGTGGGACACTTTTTTGTGGACGCTAGATTTATAAAAAAATTTTTATTTTTATTTTTAATTTAATTTTCTCATGTACATTTGTGATTATAGATTTCATTTTTTTAAAGTAAATGCACATTGATGTTTATTACGATGAATATATGAGTTTAAGGATTTTCTGATAGTTTGCTTGGGAATCCTTTTCCATTCACAAAAAATTTTTTTGATTCACCCAGATCTTGATTTATTTTTGGTTCACTAAGGAGTGAATACACGCTGCACTTTTTCATGAGGGCAGGTGTTGCACATACTTTAGTCTTTTTCACTTAATTTGTCTTCATCTTACACACTGTTATTTATGCGTGGTTTGTGTCACAGTTCACTTGATATACCACACTAGTCTGTTTGATTTTAGTGGAACAGCGCCAATCACCCCTGTTTTCTGACTCTAATCTTTTTGGAATTGCACATTGGTGCGATTCTGCGCTGGGGGGCTGCAGTTCCTTTTTTTACCTAAGCGCGGAACTATTGGTTTTACATGTTTGGTTTCAATTGTCCGGGGTTGGGGATGTCACCAAGCATGCTTTGGTGAAACGGGTTTTGCGGGGCTACAGACGGGGTAAGACCACAAGGGATTCCCGCCACCCGGTTTCCTTCAGCATGCTAGGGGCTATCATAGGTGTCATGGGTGAGGTTTGTTCCTCGCCTTACGAGGCTGCACTTTTTAGAACGGCATTTATTTCGTCATTTTTTGGGGCATTCAGAGTTGGAGAATTAGTGTGCAGGTCAAAACGGGGTGGTGGTGGGTTGGACTGGGCTGATGTGGTGCTCAGGGGTGAAGTGGTGTCCCTTTTCATTCGCAGGTCCAAAACTGACCAAGGTGGTAAAGGTGCATGTGTTACTTTGGGGGAGGTAAGGAGCTCGCCAGTGTGCCCTGTTCGGGCAGTTCGGGAATGGTTGGAGGTCAGGGGCACGGACCGCGGTCCTTTGCCTCAACATAGTAATGGGTTTGCGTTGTCTAGGTTTCAGTTTGGGGCTGTTTTTAAGAAGTGTCTCCTGGCTGCGGGTTTCTCTACGCAGAATTACTCCTCCCATTGTTTCAGAATTGGAGTGGCCACCGAAGCGGCCCGATGGGGCCTGGAAGACAAGCTAGTGCGTCAACTTGGTAGATGGGAGTCACAACATTTTCGACTGTATGTGCGGCCTCATCTATTGTGAGATTGGGTAGGTTGTAGGTAAGCACAGTTAAAGTGGTGGAGTAAGGTGATCATGTTTTACGTGTGTTTCTGTTTCTTGTGTTTTTCCTAAATGTTTGTGGGTGTTCATTTGTCGGTTTCTTGTCGTGTGTTTTGGTGCTGGGGATTGGTGTTGTTTATGTTTTGTGTTGCTTTACAGGTTCCGAATCTTTGGTGTGGATCCTGGGCCATTCTTACGTTTTCTGGGGGGCTAAGAGGGCTGAGGTTAGGCAGGATGGTCGCCAGCTGGGATTCTCCAGAGAACAGGTCAGGATCAGGTGGATTGGGGTCAGGGGCATGTTGTGGTCGAGGGTTCTTCCAGAAGTGCGCCATTACGCCAGGCTTGACAGGCCCCCTGATGTGCTTCTACTTCATGTGGGAGGAAATGAATTGGGGCTCCGGGCTTCCAAGGAATTATGCAGAGACATTAAATATGATCTCTTAAGATTGCGTACCCTGTTCCCGGACACAATTGTAGTATGGTCGGACATGGTGGCTAGGGCCTCCTGGCTTTTAGCTGTATCTGTGGAGCAGATTAATAGAGCCAGGATCAAGATCAATAAGGCTGTAGCAAAATGTTTTGTCCGCAACGGCGGTTTGGCGATTCGTCACAGGGAATTGGAGCAGGATCCGTGGTTGTACTTGAGAGGGGACGGGGTTCATTTGAATGCTTTAGGGATTGATCTTTGGTTCCTGGGCTTACAAGACGGCATTCAAAGAGCTCTGTGGGTGTGGCGGGCCGCCCAGGCGTAAGGTTTCACGCTGGGCGTCTTGGCAGAGGTCGTAGGGTTTTTGAAGGCGGGGATAGTGAATTTCTTTGGAAAAAGATGGGTTGGGCCCATCTCTGGTAGGGGTGTACCTGCTCTAATAAGGGCGGGAGTAATAGTTGGCTGTATTGGCTGGTGAATTTGCCTAAATTTGTCCCAGAGCTGGCGTAAAGCACGGCTGGGGGCCTGTCAGGGGCATATCAGTGGCCGCCGGGCAAATATGCGTGCACACAGGTGCACAAGAAGCTCTTCCAGGACAATTCTGCTCAATTCCCCACCAGGGGGCGCCGGAGCGCTCCCGCGTGTGCCCGTGCGCGCGTTCGCGCGTGCGCGCGCGCCCCCGTGCGCGTGCCCGTTCGCGCTAGCGCTGTTTGGCGCCAAGGCGCCTTTAAAAGGATGACAGGTGCTTCTGTCAGATGCTGTTTGTCTGCAGCTCTGTACCTGCGTTCCTGTTTCCCGTTTGATTTGTATTTACCTGTGACCCGGCTACGTCTGACTACTCTCCAGTCTCCAATCCGACCCGGCTTGCCTGACCTTGTTTATCTGATCATCTGTTGCCGAATCTCTGCCTGCCTGACTACTCTTGGATCACCCCTTTGCCATACCTGCCTGATCTCCTGCTGAAACGGACTGTCTGACTTGCTTCTGCCTGTGTCCTGGGACGCTGCTTCCAGCTTGCCTGTCAAGCACCCTGCCGCTGCCTTCTCAGCTACCTGCCTGTCTACCGGCCTGCATCCGCATACCTGCATCCGCAGCTCAGCCATCCCTGAGGGGCATTCTTCCAGACCATCATCTGCTTCTGCTGGAACCGCATCAGGCCCTCCTACCCACTGTGCTCAAGAGACCACTGTCCCCACTCCAGTGGCTCCTGAACCAGCGCTTAAGAGAGGTCTCCTTCTACCAGTCAGGCTCAACTACCAGGTACCTTACAGTACAAACAGCCATGACTGAGCCTGCAGGAGAGACCTCTCCCATCCAGGAGATCTGCACGCACTTAGCAGCACTTACCCAGGCAGTACAAACCTTACAGGACAGTTACAACAGACTGGAGGGCCAAGTATTAAACCTCAGTGGGCCCAGTAATATGGCCCCTGCTGCAGCCGCTCCAGTACAGGCTGCTGCACCGCCCTCTGTGGTAATGCTTCCACCTGAACCAAGAGTGCCTACCCCCGAAAAGTTTTCTGGTGATCGAACAAAATTTGTGGCCTTCCGCAGCACTTGCCAACTCTATTTTGCCCTACAGCCACGGACTTTTTCCTTGGAGGCCACCAAGGTGGGATTTGTTATATCCCTCCTTCAGGGGGAACCCTTGACCTGGGCTCACCGCCTGCTTGAAACCAACGCTGCACAGGTCCAGTCCCTGCCTGCCTTCTTTGAAGCCATGGCCCAGCTCTATGAAGATCCTCAACGGACTGCCACCGCTGAGGCAGCTTTGTTCGCGCTCCAGCAAGGCCGTAGGCCGGCCGAGGACTATGTAACAGACTTTCGACGCTGGAGCGCGGACACTCAATGGAACAACGCAGCCCTGCGTCATCAGTTCCGCATGGGGCTGTCTGAGGGTCTGAAGGATGAGCTTGCTCGAGTAGGGATGCCTGATACCCTTGAGGAACTCATCACCATTACCATCCAGATTGACCGACGCCTTCGTGAGCGCCGGTCTGAACGCTCTTCCCAACCAACACGCCCTATGTGGATGACTCCAAGAGTTCCGGTTCCTGCCTCCCGATACCTACCTTCTGCTTACCCGAGTCCAGTCACCCAAACAACCGAGGCTCCTGAACCGATGCAGCTAGGACTTATGCGGGCTACCCTGACCCCGGAGGAACGGGCACGCAGACGCCAGTTAAACCTCTGTCTCTACTGTGGTGGGACGGGCCACTATGTGAACAACTGTCCAGTAAAGACTCGTAAGTGCTTTTCTTCTACTCCAACCTGTTTATCTGCTTTAACCGCCAATACAACTCAACTTGTCCTTCCCCTCTCATTGCAGCTCCAGGGAAGAACAATCCAGGTCAACGCCATTGTTGACTCCGGGGCATGTAGTTGCTTTGTGGACTCTGCTTTTGCCACCCAACAGAATCTGCCTTTAAAAAACAAAACACATAGACTCTCAGTTTTCTTGGCCGATGGTTCCCATATAAAATCTGGACAAGTCTCTCAGGAAACCTTCCCGCTGCCTGCCACCTGCTCATCCCAGCATCAAGAGATCCTAACCCTGGATGTTATTTCATCTCCATTATTTCCAATCATCTTGGGCATGCCCTGGCTTCAGGCCCACAACCCTCTGGTTGACTGGGTCACGGGCGAGATCAAGTTCCAGTCACCCTACTGCCAAAAACATTGTCTACCAGAAGCCTCTAATCCTGCCACTACCTTACTTTGTATGGACATTGATCCAGACCTACCCCAAGATGTACCAGAGGTCTATCGGGAATTTGCGGATGTGTTCAGCAAGAAGGGGGCAGACACCTTGCCTCCCCATCGTCCCCATGACTGCCCAATTGAGCTGCTTCCTGGGGCTGAAATTCCTTTCGGGCGTATTTTTCCGCTGTCTGAAAAAGAGCAAGAGGCACTTAAGATCTATTTAAACGAAAATCTTGAAAAGGGCTTTATCCGACCTTCCACTTCACCAGCTGGTGCCGGAATTTTTTTTGTTTCTAAGAAGGATCAGTCTCTTCGTCCCTGTGTGGACTATCGGGAGTTAAACAACATTACAGTCAAGAACCGTTACCCACTGCCACTGATACCTGAACTGTTCCAGAAGCTGAGATCTGCTACTATCTTTACCAAACTGGATCTGAGAGGGGCCTACAATCTGGTCCGCATTCGGGCCGGGGACGAGTGGAAAACGGCTTTCAGAACCCGTTTCGGACACTACGAATACCTCGTCATGCCCTTTGGTCTATGCAATGCCCCCGCCACGTTCCAGCATCTGGTCAATGACGTGTTTAGAGATTTCCTGGACATCTTTTTAATTGTCTATCTGGATGACATTCTAATCTTCTCCAGTTCACTTGAGCAGCACAGGGAACATGTCCGTAAAGTCTTGATCCGACTCCGTTTGCACAGACTGTATGCTAAGGCGGAGAAGTGCGAATTCGAACAGCAGGAGATTCAGTTTTTGGGATTGGTAATCTCCCCAACCGGCATCAAAATGGACCCTCAGAAGGTATCTGCTGTGTTAGAGTGGCCTGCTCCCATGGACAAAAAAGGTGTACAACGCTTCATTGGGTTCGCAAACTTCTATAGGAAGTTCATTAGGGGGTTTTCTGCTATTATATCCCCCATCACGCAGCTGACTAAGCAGAACTCCCGTTTCCATTGGAACTCAGAAGCCCAGAGGGCCTTTGAGGAATTAAAGAAACGTTTTACATCAGCTCCGATCCTCAGCCATCCGGATCCATCCTTACCTTTTATCCTGGAGGTTGATGCATCCGAAGTAGCCGTGGGTGCTGTTATTTCCCAACGACAAGGCAACAAGGACTTGATGCACCCCGTAGGGTTCTTTTCCAGAAAACTTTCACCTGTAGAGCGGAACTATGATGTGGGGGATCGAGAGCTACTCGCTATCAAGACAGCTTTGGAGGAATGGAGGTACTTGCTAGAAGGTGCAGTTCACCCAGTACTGATTTATACAGACCACAAAAATCTCGAGTACTTAAGATCCGCCAAGAGGTTAAAACCCAGACAGGCCCGTTGGGCTCTATTTTTCACACGATTCTGTTTCCATATTACCTATCGGCCCGGATCCAAGAATGTAAAACCGGACGCGCTGTCACGCATGTTCGATAACCCTAAAGACTTTTCGGTACCTGACACTATCTTGCCGGCAAATAGCTTTCTCCTTCTTCAAACAGATCTTCTGTCCATGATCAGAGAAGCATCTCCAGAACCTTCAAGCCTTCAGGGATCCTCTTTAACACCTCGTGATGGACTTTTGTGGAGAGGAAGTCAAATTTTTGTACCAGAGAGTGCCCGAGTCAAGGTGCTGACACTTCTGCATGACCACCCACTTGCAGGACATTTTGGGGTACGTAAGACCCTTGAGCTGGTGCAGCGCACCTTTTGGTGGCCTAACCTAAAAGAATTCTGCAAAACATACGTCAACTCATGTTCTGTCTGCATCCAGAATAAAACTCCTAGGAACAGAGCTTGGGGTTTACTGAGACCATTACCTATACCAGATAGGCCCTGGAGGATGATAGCGATGGACTTTATAGTAGAACTGCCTTGCTCGGAAGGATGTTCGGCGATCCTTGTGGTGGTCGACCGACTATCCAAAATGGCCCACTTCGTGGCCCTAAAGGGAACACCTTCTGCTGTGGAGACGGCCCGTGTATTCATCAAGGAGATTGTCAGGTTACATGGAATCCCTGCAAATATAGTGTCCGACAGAGGGGTGCAGTTCACATCACGTTTTTGGAGAGCACTTTGTGAGATCCTGAAAATTGAACTAGCCCTGTCCTCAGCATACCATCCCCAAACAAATGGGCAGACTGAAAGGACAAATCAGACTCTAGAGCAGTACATAAGGTGTTTTACATCTTTTGTACAAGATGATTGGGTATCTCTGCTGCCCCTAGCGGAATTCGCTTACAACAATGCCAGCCACTCTGCTACCGGTCAATCCCCTTTCTTTTCCAACTATGGTTTTCATGCATCTTTTTTACCAGATTTTCTTTCAGAATCTCCAGTGCCAGCGGTCCAGGACACAGTGCAGTTCCTTAGTCATAATAACCAGATCTTACGGGAAGCAATATCCAAGGCACAAGCGGACAACAAGAGGTTCTTTGATCAGAAAAGGAGAGGAGACCTAAACCTTCAGCTTGGTGACAAGGTATGGCTGTCTACTGATAATATTAGATTAACCTGTCCCACTAAGAAGCTTGCTCCTAAGTTCATTGGGCCCTTCCCTGTGAAAAGAAAAATTAATGAGGTGTCCTATGAACTGTGTTTACCTGATTCACTCAAGATTCACCCTGTGTTTCACGTGTCACTCTTGAAACCTGCTGTAGATGACCCTTTTCCTGACAGGGGCACCAGGGTCCCTGAACCGGTTCTGGTGGACGGCAATGAGGAATATGAAGTGGAGGCCATCCTTGATTGCAGGAAGAGAGCTGGGCAAGTACAGTTTTTGATTAAGTGGAAGGGGTATGGGCCTGAAAATAATTCATGGGAACCTGATTGTAATATCCATGCCAGACGTTTAATCCATGCTTACTTCTCTGCTCATCCTGAAAAGAAGGGTATTCTGGGCATCCGGAGGCTGCCCGTTGGGAGGGGGCAATGTCAGGGGCATATCAGTGGCCGCCGGGCAAATATGCGTGCACACAGGTGCACAAGAAGCTCTTCCAGGACAATTCTGCTCAATTCCCCACCAGGGGGCGCCGGAGCGCTCCCGCGTGTGCCCGTGCGCGCGTTCGCGCGTTCGCGCGTGCGCGCGCGCCCCCGTGCGCGTGCCCGTTCGCGCTAGCGCTGTTTGGCGCCAAGGCGCCTTTAAAAGGATGACAGGTGCTTCTGTCAGATGCTGTTTGTCTGCAGCTCTGTACCTGCGTTCCTGTTTCCCGTTTGATTTGTATTTACCTGTGACCCGGCTACGTCTGACTACTCTCCAGTCTCCAATCCGACCCGGCTTGCCTGACCTTGTTTATCTGATCATCTGTTGCCGAATCTCTGCCTGCCTGACTACTCTTGGATCACCCCTTTGCCATACCTGCCTGATCTCCTGCTGAAACGGACTGTCTGACTTGCTTCTGCCTGTGTCCTGGGACGCTGCTTCCAGCTTGCCTGTCAAGCACCCTGCCGCTGCCTTCTCAGCTACCTGCCTGTCTACCGGCCTGCATCCGCATACCTGCATCCGCAGCTCAGCCATCCCTGAGGGGCATTCTTCCAGACCATCATCTGCTTCTGCTGGAACCGCATCAGGCCCTCCTACCCACTGTGCTCAAGAGACCACTGTCCCCACTCCAGTGGCTCCTGAACCAGCGCTTAAGAGAGGTCTCCTTCTACCAGTCAGGCTCAACTACCAGGTACCTTACAGGGCCTTAATAGGCGAGGTAGTGCCAGATACAGAAATTTGAGCAGTCAAGGGTGCCTTCAAAAATCCTATTCAGTTTTTTCAGTTCAGTTATTTCTTTTATTAAAGTTTTGTTATGGTTTGTTTTTTGTGTAATAAAATAGGCTGCTATGGCCATTTTAACCCAAAAACAAGTTGTCTGGCTTAATTATTGTAATTTGGTAAGGTGGTAATTGGGTATTGGGTGATGGCATACAGCCGATAATTTGGGCAATACCCCAATCAAGTATAGGCCTGGAGCTGAAGCGCAGCATAAGAGTAGGGCCAGCATGATGGGGTTTTCCCTATAAAGCTATAGCAAGGTGGGGGTTGTTAAGAAATTGATACAGTTGGTAGGAGGGTTAAGTATCAGGAGAGATATGATAAGAGGTACCCATTGGAGGATAATAGGGTGGGGCAGGGTGTGGCTGGGTGGTCCTAATGGGTTGCTAGGTGGGTGTTGGTCTGTCAGTATCACTTGGAATTTGGACAACAACCGAGTAGATTCTCCCACCCTCCCTTCCTAATTTTTCGTATGCTATTGGGGGGAATTTGATGTTTATTTGTGTGGGTAGTTTTTGTGGGGATTGTATAGTGTCATAGCAGATGGCAGAGGTTGTAGGGTTTTTGAAGGCGGGGATAGTGAATTTCTTTGGAAAAAGATGGGTTGAGCCCATCTCTGGTAGGGGTGTACCTGCCCTAATAAGGGCAGGAGTAATAGTTGGCTGTATTGGCTGGTGAATTTGCCTAAATTTGTCCCAGAGCTGGCGTAAAGCACGGCTGGGGGCCGTAATAGGTGAGGTAGTGCCAGATACAGAAATTTGAGCAGTCAAGGGTGCCTTCAAAAATCCTATGCAGTTTTTTTCAGTTCAGTTATTTCTTTTATTAAAGTTTTGTTATGGTTTGTTTTTTGTGTAATAAAATAGGCTGCTATGGCCATTTTAACCCAAAAACAAGTTGTCTGGGTTAATTATTGTAATTTGGTAAGGTGGTAATTGGGTATTGGGTGATGGCATACAGCCGATAATTTGGGCAATACCCCAATCATGAACTACCCAGCAGCTCCTATGGGGGTAGTGCGCTTCATGCAAATTGTGCAATATGGAAAAACCAAGTTCATGTGATTGATATACAAGTATAAAAAGCCGATTAAAAAGAAAAGGAAAAGTTCTTGTAGACTAATGTTCAGTGAAGGAGATCCTACTAGTATTCAGTGGAGGAGAACCCACGAGGAGTGGACAGCGTTGGTCAGATGTTTGTCAGCGTGTCACCCCTTGGTGTGTGCAGCCTATTGTATTAGGGTGTGCACCCCAGAGCACAAACGCACATGCATGTAAACCAGCAGAGCAGTGGAATGTGTGAGTAGAGCAGAGATTGGTGCCAGTAGGGCAGTGGATAGTGTCAGAAGTTTTTTTTATTTTATTACTTTATTTTTGTAATTATTTTTTAACATTTTTTAGGTCTAAATAGACCCCTGATGTCTCACAAACAAACATAGTTTAATATGCTTCAGTTAAGAATGAACACAGGAGCGATCGGTATAGGTCACTCACTGTGTTCATCCAGAAAAGGAAGGGGTAAATTAAATATTTACCGGCCCCTTCCCCTGTTCTCCATCCTGAAACATCCTCTGCAGCAGCTGGCGGGACAGGTAAGGAGGGAAGCTGGCAGCACTACAGGGAGGAGACAGGGGGCGCCAGGAAGCAGGGGGAATTAGCACTGCATGGGGTGATTAGAGTGTGCCTAAGCACACCCTGTGTGCACGCCTATGGTGTCACCCATCACCATAGTTAAGATAAAAGGCTTACCAGAATGCCATCGCCCACCCTTACTCAGGGGGGTCACAAAGCGCTTGTTTGGATTCCAAGATCCACTGGAAGGATGTCCAAGAGTCTCTCACCAGAAGCCTCTATGTACATCGGACGGTAAACAGCAGCCAAAACATCAGACAGCCTCACCAGCAAGGTGTGTATAATCTTTTACTCTCCAAGACAGAAGTTGTCAGAGGTTCTCTTGGCCTGGGATATGAGCTAGAGGGGACCTGTCATTTGCACTCTTCAAGAATTCCCAGCTATGCCTATCATTTCTGCTCAGGTTCTCCATTCATAGAAGTGGGCATTCAGCTTCTATGAATGAAATGTGATCTCTGAATGGAGGAGGCGAACCTTTCAATCATTTGCCTACCCTCTATTTATAGATCATGTTTTATTCATAGAGGTTGTAGTACTGACTTCTATGAATGGAGGAGGGTGGAAGGGTGAGAATAGTCAGGCTCTGTTGATGAGTGCAACAGACAAGTCCCTGAGAGCCTCCACCAGAAGATTGGGGTGATGGGGGTGGGAGGGCATTGCCAGAGAAGGATCTCAAGGAAACCAGGACCCAACAGCACAAGGGACACAGTACCTTAATAGTAAGTCATGCCCCCGTGATGATTTTTATGTCTTTTGTTTAGATTACACTTAGGCCTTAAAGCGGTATTAAACCACAGCTGATTAAAAATAAATAAATACCTGTAGGGCAACTGCATAATGTGCTAGTATGCATCGCATGCACGTTTAGGAGATATTCATTTTACCTACAGGTAAGCCTTATTATTAAAGTTACCTGTGTCTTTATATTGTAAAATAGTGCTTTGGAGGGGTGTACCAAGACTGGGATGTTCCACTCTACAGATAAATTCAATTCCCTTCTCTGACAGATCAGACCTCTTGTAGGCTAAATCCGCTGTAGAAGAAAAGGTTCCGTTCTCTGTTCTGTATGATGAGATTTCTGGAATATTGTATTTTTCAGAACTGGTAATTTCCACTAATTCCTGACTGCCCATCTTCTTCTCAAACCATTTCACAACCAGAGCGTCCGGGAAGTAGTCTGACACCCGGCACTGTAAGAGAACCTCATCATCTTGAAAGACGCTCTCTATGGGGGTGGCCTGAAGCTTTGGGTGCCAGGGAAGATCTATTAATGGGAAAAAAGTGGAGACACATCAGAAGAATTCATGAAAAGAAAATTGTCTGTGAAGCCCTACCAACCTATCACAGTCTTCTTTAAGGTTTTTTACACAACTCATTCACACTTCAGTCAGGCTGGGTTCACACTATTGGGAATTGGATGTGGGTTTCCCCGCATACAATATGCACAGCAGGAAATTTTGACTGGCTCGCTATAGAGCCGGTTCACACATCTCCGATGCGATTTGAACAGCAGTCCTGTGCGTCTTTTGGTCCGTTTCAGGTCCGAATTCAGCCAAAAATTTGAGCTGAAATTGGACCTGAAACGATGAACGAGGACGCACCGGACACCTGCTGGGAGTCTCTGCGTCCTCATATGTGAACCCAGCTCAGTTCAAGGAAATCATTTCCCTGCAGATCATGGATTTTTTTTTTTCTTTTTTGTGCAGACTGTTGGGTTCTTGTACCTTCACTACGTCCATGGATATGTTTTCATTTTGCCCATTCAAACTTAGTACATGTGAGTGCATATGTTTTATATCTTAATATATAAAGATAATCAGCGGTACATCAATAGTGTTTTCCTTGTATTTACATTACTGTACTTGTGTTTTTTGAAGTTATTGTAGTGCATGTTTTTGTCTATTGAGTATATATACATATTTGAATTATCATATTTATTTAGTTATTAATATACTGTATGTGTGTTTGTGTTATGCAGTTATTATGTGTGAATTGCTTGTTAATTTGTTCATGATATTAATTATGTTATAGACGTACATTTATTAGGCGCTTCCTTACTTTAAGGGCACTTTCACACTGGGGGGGGGGGGCGTTAGCGGTAAAGTGCCACTAATATTAGCAGTGCTTTACCGCTGTATTAGCAGCGCTTTTTGGCCACTAGCATGTCGCTTTCAACCCCCCCCCCGCTAGCAGCCGTGGAAAGGGTTAAAAGCGCCCGCAAAGAGCCGCTGCTGAAGAGCTTTGCAGGCACTTCGGCAGCGCTGCCCATTGATTTCAATGGGCAGGAGCGGGTATATACACCCGCTCCTCCACCGCCCAAAAGACGCTGCTTGCAGGACTTTTTCTAACATCTTGCAAGCGCATCGCCACACTGTGAAAGCAGTCAGGCTCACACACTGGGGATGCAGGGGAGGCATTTTTCAGGCGCTTTAACAGCCGCTATTTTTAGTCCAAAAGAGGCTGAAAAAGACCCCATTGTGAAAGGGGTCTAAGAGCTTTTCGCAGACACTTGCCCTTGAATGGACATAATGACAGGGTCTGTAAATAGTTTTCTTCAAAAGGAGTACCAAATTTAGATTTAGAACATATCCTCATTTAGGGATTTTAAAGGCAATTCAAACATGGTTTAGTATAAAAAACTTTATTTATTGAATAACATCATTAAAATTGTGGTATAAGAACAATATATATTGTTCTTATACCACAATTTTTTTTTTTTTGAAAACTGACAATTTTTATTGATTTTCACAAATTTCCAACAGAAAATATAAGAAAACACTGTTGTAGAGAGCATATATCTGACAAGTTATCAACATACATTATGGCCAGTGATAAAACTCGGTTAAGACATGCAAATCATACATCCATAGACAGTCTGTGGTATCATCAGATTGATTGAGTAGGATTCAGAATTTCTGTAGCATAGCAGAGTCTAACCTGCAGAAGTGCGTGTGGACGTATGGAGGAGAAGAAGAGTATAATGAGATGGTTAGAGAGAATCAGGAAAGCGAGAGAAAGCGGAGATGACCAGATAGAGATTAATGGGGGAGAAAGGATAGGGGAGGACAACCATCCGCTCTAGGAGCTCTGCACTGCCCAGGGACACCAACCACAAGCACAATCGACCCCACTCGAGGTCAAGGTTCATCGGGATATCAGGTTGTAGGGGTCTCCAGCATAACCCACGGCTCCCATGTTCGATTGTGTATATCGAGAGTATTATTTAGGGAAGCTGTCAGGTACTCCAGGTACTCCATCCTTTTAACATCTCTGATCCTGGAGTACAGTTCAAACAGTGAGGGGGGGTTCCCTCCTTTTCCATTTCAGGGCTACCAAACACCGCGCTGCTGTAAGCAGTTGGGCCAAGAGCTTTTTAGACAGTTTAGTAAAAGAGGGGGACGGGAGGCCCAGGAGAAAAGTTTTCGGGTTGAAGGGCACCCAGGAACCAAAGATGGAGTGGAGTAAAGAGTGTACCGTTTGCCAATAGGGGACGATTAGAGGGCAGGTCCAGTAGGTATGATATAGCGTCCCCATATCTTTACCACAGTGACAACAGCGGGAATCGGCAGAGGGGTATATGGAGTGAAGCAGTTCAAGGGTTGGGTACCAATGGAATAAAAATCTTGTATTGATTTTCTTTATCGAGCGTACAGATGGAGCTCTTAGAGGCCTGTGACCATATGAGATGCCACGTCTTCAGGGGTATATCCTCACCCAGGGCCTACTCCTACTTGCACATATAGGGATGTCGAGGTCCGGTTGGCGACAGATCCATGGTCAGGAGCTGGTAGGTGCGCAAATCATACCTTTAGGGGACGAGCCCTCTAGACAAATCTTTTCAAATTCGGTTAAGGGGGAGAATTGAAGGTTCATCACCAAAGATTGCGCATAATGGCGTATATGTAGGTAACTAAAAAAAGCCTGTCTGGGCAAGTCAAAGGCATCTTGCAGATCTTGAAAGGCTCTAAAGTTTCTGGTTCTGGTATTCACCAATTGACCGTAGTGAAATAAGGCCATATCCATCCAAAAGTGAGACTATACCACAATGTTAATGATGTTATTCAATAAATAATATCTTTTTTTTTACTAAACCATGTTTGAATTGCCTTTAAAATCCCAAAATGGGGATATGTTCTAAATTTATGCAAACGGGATGATGGCAATTACACCCACAATCACTTGTGTTTTTTTTTATCTAAGGAGTATCAAATTAACATTCTAACACAGACTTTTGACCAACAAAAATGTTTTTAAAAATATGTTGAAGAAGAATTCCAGCTATAGATATTTTATACATAGTTATATTGGTCCAGCTTGGATCAATGTAACTACTGTACGTATGTACAGTATATACCATACCTGACCAATGCCCCTGGAAGCTGGAAATCACTAAAGTAGACACCGCTACTCAAGTGACCTTCACTTGCTTCTATGTTCCATTTTGAGTGGCTGGCCTGATGCATTTTGAACACAGGAGGTGAATGAAAGGTCTGACTGAAAGTAAAGCATTTTTTGATTGGATAAGTTAAAGAGTTTGACATCACCTACCTCTCCACCTCATCCAATCAGAGAAGGCTTTGTGTTCTTTCAGGAAATGCAAAGCATTCTCTGAATGGCACTTATGTCCTACGGTCGACCTCCTGTTGTTTACACTGCAGTAGGGCAACCATTCAGCATGTGGCCTAGAATGAGTAGAGATCACTGAAGCAGCGGTGTCTACTACAGTGATTTTCACCTTCCAGGGGCATTGAAAAGGTATGGAATATACATACGGTAGTTACAGTGGTCCAAACTAGTCCAACATAACTATGCACATATATAATATAACATACCTGGAATTCTTCTCTAAAAAACAGCTAACAGTAAAGCATCCCAGGAAAACTTGTGGTTATACGGTAATAAGAAGGTGGTAGCTTTGTTAACCCTTGTCCTAATTCCTTACCTTTTACAGACAATTCCCGGAATTCTGGGCCCTCCATAGATTCATGTCTCCATGTCACCATGACTTTAAATTCAGGATCTTTGAATAACTCCCCAGGCACTGTACATTTACTCTCCAAATCAAATTTGTTGCCATAATTTCTCATATTTTCCTTGGATTGGATCTTTTCTTGAGATTTTTTACTTTTAGTGGTCCAGCTGATCTCCATCTTTTCTGGATAAAAACTTTGCAAGGTAGCTGACAGCTCTACTTCTCCCTGGAGAGAAAGTGTTGACTTTATCGGCTCATTGAACTTGGGTTTGGCTGTAGAACAAAGTAATGAGTTTAGTTCAACTCAAGATGACAAAAAGAAGCAACTCTTGTAACATCTCCAGGACAGGGTGTAGGGAAGATTACTGCCCAGGAGAACAAATTTTCAAAATGATCAATATCTGGTGTTCGAGTGAGTAATGAAGCACAGAACTGGGCACAGTTCCCAGCCAGTTTTTACCTATTGCAGCTTTCATATTAGAAAGACACCTGCACCAGATGTGGTAAAGATTATAGGGTACTTCCTCTGTTCCATTATTTTAACCACTTCAGCCCCGGATTTACCACCTTCCTGACCAGAGAACTTTTTGCGATACGGCACTGCGTCGCTTTAACTGACAATTGCGCGGTCTTGCGACATTGCACCAAAACAAAATTGACGTCCTTTTTTTCACACAAATAGAGCTTTCTTTTGTGGTATTTGATCACCTCTGCAGTTTTTATTTTTTTGTGCTGTAAACAAAAAAAGAGCGACAATTTTGAAAAAACAGCAATATTTTTTACTTTTTGCTGTAATAAATATCCCCCAAAAATATATAAAAAAAACAAATTTCTTTCTCAGTTTAGGTCAATATGTATTCTTCTACATATTTTTGATAAAAAAAATTCACAATAAGCGTATATTGATTGGTTTGCGCAAAAGTTATAGCACCTATAAAATAGGGGATACATTTATGGCATTTTTATTATTATTATTTTTTTATTAGTAATGGCGGCGATCTGCGATTTTTATCGTGACTGCGACATTATGGCGGACACATCGGGCACCATTTTGGGACCATTGTCATTTATACAACGATCAGTGCTATAAAAAAGCACTGATAACTGTGTAAATGACACTGACAGGGAAGGGGTTAAACACTAGGGGGCGATCAAGGGGGTAAGTGTGTCCTAGGTAGGTGTTCTAACTGTGGGGGGATGGGCTACAACTGACATGACAGTGATCACTGCTCCCGATCACAATGCCATGATTTAAATGGGACGTACCTGTACGCCCATTTGCCCAGCCGTGCCATTGTGCCAACGTACATCGTCGTGCGCTGGTCGGCTAGTGGTTAAACCAAAATTATATGACTTGGTAAAGGTGATGAGTGAAGGTATTTGTTATTCAAATATTAAAGGAAAAAATTCAAGAGAAAAAAAACAGACAAGAATGCAAGCAAAAATGTAAATGTAATTAAAAAATAAAAAATCAAGCCTCCAAGGCCATCACTGATGTCACAAAACTATAATTGAATTATGTTATGAGAGTTCTGTCCATAATATAGCAATTTTCTTTAAATACTGTAATTGCAATGTCAGTATTTGGTGTTTTAGAAGACTCGGGTAGAGCTTTTTTTCTGTATTTCTTTACTGCATCTAAAGGCTTGAGGATTTCAATGAATTAAACATATATGAATCTACATGGAAGACAGTACAATGATAATATCATAAAGTCCATTTTCCTTCGATTAGATACTGACATTTTTTTTCTCAAGATACTTATTGGGATTTTTCTTTATTGATCCACAGCAATTGCGGAGATACTCAAATATCAAATATTAAAGTATATCTAAAGTCAAAACTTTTTTTTTCAATTTTGAATAGAGTATGAAAGGGTTAAAACCTCTGTCATTTTATTTTTTCATCTATTTGGAAATTTTCCCTTCACTTCAGGTTCTGTGGACACAACGGGACATAAGAGGAAATCTCTCCAAAGCACGAGGAAGTTCCCAATAAGTTGTCGATCCAACAAGTGCCCCCAATTATTTAAGATTTTACTTTTATTCTCCAACTCAAAATTTTCTCCAACTCAATTTCCACTGACAATGGTCACAATGAGTGAATTACCCCAGTGGTAACACAGACCGCAATAAAAACCCGACAAAAGATCTAAGATGATTTTCCACAATCTATCCTAAACTTATAAAAGATTTGGCTTTAGATACACTTTAACTGTCTAGCCTTCATTTTCCACAATTAGACTTAAATCTAATTGTTTGCATAATGACAGTACAGAATGTTCTTATGTATATAGACTAAAGACTGGGGATTCTGCCACCACAGACTAGAAGATAAAGAGACATCCAGAATATGGGTGCAGGGTCTGGGAGCAATCACATATCACAGTATATAGGTGATGGGTGGTAGAGGTTAGCCTTGATATAAAAGTTTGTATTATGATAAAAAGTTGTATTTACCTAAAATGGACTTAGGATCATAGGTTTTCTCCATCACTTTTTTATTATCATAAATCCTGCAGGTCACAGTGGTCCCCAGATGTCTGGATATAGAAGGAATGAAGGTCAGCTTTGTGGTTTCATCATGGAGTTTTCCTTTCTTCTTATTGACAATGTTCCTTGTTACTTCGTACTCCCTGGACATTAAAGGTTCTTCCTCCTCCATATCTGTGGATGGATTCTCAGAGACCTCAAGCCTTGTACCATCCTTACACAGAATAACCCAGGTCACTTGGGCATCCCCAGTACAGTTTGAAGCTTTGCAGGACAACACGGTCTTCGCACCATCAATCCACCCAGGACTCTCAATGTCACCCATTGAAAACTTCTGAGAACCTGTTTGAAATGTAATCAGTGTGAATTATGTATATACTCTTTGGAAAGTGCACAGAACATTACTACAGCTGACCTATTACAGTTGACATGGGATATGGACCTGTAACATAACCATGGAAGGGTCTTACCCCTTACCCCTTAGGGGCCACTGGATTTTTGGGTCTCTCTAATGCACAGCCAGGCAACAGGAATTTTCCATAATCCACACAGTAGAAAAGAACCAGTTAAGGATGGTTGGCTTTGTTTTTAGTTTATTAGGGGATGAGCAAAATATTTTCAACAATGCAGTGAGAGGCGGCAGACTTTTAGTGTTAATATGATACAGCGGTAGATGACATTGTAAGACACAGGAGAGATGGAAGACTTGCAGTTGCAGGAGAGGAAGCAGTAAGTCACGGATAGTCATATACAGTGCCTTGAAAAAGTATTCATACCCCTTGAAATTTTCCACATTTTGTCACGTTCCAGCCAGTGGCGGCTGGTGGTCAAAAGTTTAGGGGGGGGGCGCAAAACAGACCTGGCCCCCTCACTCGCACCCCATCCCCCCCCTCCCCGGCAGGCTCTTGCACAACATAGTAGATGGCAGATCTATAGGAGATTGCACAGACTGTATTGTGTATGGTCTGATGAAAAAGGGGATTGGACAGAGTATTGTCAGCTTTAGGACAATACCAAGAAATAAACTGCTTTCATATAGGTAAGAGAAGGGATAGCCAGGATACACACAACCAGCAGGAAGGGGTGTGCAGGGATGGATGGACAGGTAGGTGAGTAGGTGAGTGGATGGATGGATAGGTGGGTGGATGGATAGGTGGGTGGGTGGATGGATAGGTGGGTGGGTGGATGGATGGATAAGTGGGTGGATGGACGGACAAGTGGGTGGATGGATGGATAAGTGGGTAGATGGATAGGTGGGTGGGTGGATGGATGGATAAGTGGGTGGGTGGATGCATGGATGGATGGATAAGTGGGTGGATGGATGGATAAGTGGGTGGATGGATGGATGGATGGATGGATGGATGGATAAGTGGGTGGATGGATAAGTGGGTGGGTGGGTGGATGGATGGATAGGTGGGTGGGTGGGTGGATGGATGGATAGGTGGGTGGTTGGATGGATGGATGGATGGATAGGTGGGTGGATGGATAAGTGGATGGATGGATAGGTGGGTGGGTGGATGGATAGGTGGGTGGTTGGTTGGATGGATGGATAGGTGGGTGGATGGATAAGTGGGTGGGTGGATGGATAGGTGGGTGGATGATGGGGTGGGTGGATGGATAGGTGGGTGGATGGATACATGGGTGGGTGGATGGATAGGTGTGTGGATGGATAAGTGTGTGGGTGGATGGATAGATGGGTGGAAGGATGGATAAGCGTGTGGATGGATGGATAAGTGGGTGGATGATGGGGTGGGTGGATGGATAGGTGGGTGGATGGATGGATAGGTGGGTTGATGCAGAGAGGAAGGAGATATTTAATTATCAGGAGATGGTAGATCTGTCTGTCAGTGTTCTGATCCAGCACAGATTAGTGTACAGTGAAGGAAGCTTGTCTGGATGCTATTGGGTGGATGGGTGGATGGATTGATGGGATGGGTGGATGGATGCGGTGGGGTGGATGGATGGGGTGGGTGGATGGATGGATGGGGTGGATGGATGGATGGAATGGGTGGATGGATGCGGTGGGGTGGATGGGTGGATGAATGGGTGGATGGATGCGGTGGGGTGGATGGGTGGATGGATGGGGTGGGTGGATGGATGCGGTGGGGTGGATGGGTGGTTAGATGGGGTGGGTGGATGGATGCGGTGGATGGCATAGGGTGGATGGATGGATGGATGGGGTGGATGAATGGATGTAGCGAGGAAGGATATATTTAATGATCAGGAGATGGTAGATCTGCCTGTCAGTGTTCTGATCCAGGACAGATCAGTGTACAGTAAAGGAAGCTCGTCTTCCCCTCCTGCTGTCATCTCCTGTTCTCCCAGCACAATGTCACCATCCAGTATTATCAGATCCCCCCTGCCAGGGAGTAGTTCTGGTCTCTGCTCTTAGACTGGGTGTAAATTCAGCTGGTTGAGAGGAGAGGAGAGGACAGCCTGAACAACTAGCATAACATCTAGCATTGTGCCAGGCTGCCCCTCCCCCCCTACCTGCCACACATTTAACACTAGCAGCCCCATCCAGATTTACTGTCTCCAGAATGTGCTAAAAGCTTCTCTCTCAACCCTTCACTGCACTCCCCCTCCTCCTCCCCAGATCCACTACACAGGCAGCTGCTGCAGGTCTGAGAGCACAACACAAGTTGCTTAATTTTACCTGCTAGCAGCTTCAGTGATGTGTGTGGCGGCCCGTCCATCCCTTTCTGGTTTTCTCTGTGTGCTCAGTGGAGAGGGGAGGGGCCTCCTCTCCAACCTAACACTGATTTGAACTTCTCCACAAATTTATCTCTGACCTGTCTGGTGTGTTCCTTGGCCTTCGTGATGCTGTTTGTTCACCAAGGTTCTCTAACAAACCTCTCAGGTCTTCACAGAACAGCTGTATTTATACTGAGATTAAATTACACACAGATGGACTCTATTTACTAATTAGTTGACTTCTGAAGGCAATTGGTTCCACTATTTTAGTTAGGGGTATCAGAGTAAAGGGGGCTGAATACAAATGCACGCCACACTTTTCAGAAATGTATTTGTATAAAATTTGAAAACCATTTATCATTTTCCTTCCACTTCACAATTATGTGCCACTTTGTGTTGGTCTATCACATAAAATCCCAATAGAATACATTTACGTTTTTGGTTGTAACATGACAAAATTAGGGAAAATTTCAAGGGGTATGAATACTTTTTCAAGAAACTGTAGGAGAACTTTTAATTAATTTGAGTCTGCTTCCACTACTAATGACTGTCTCTCTATCTGCTGAAACTAAGCTGTGTCTGTTTTGCTTCACTGCTAATAACAGCTTTGTATGTGCATGTCAATCTGTATGGGACTACCAGTAGTCTATCGATCAGAGGAGTTGCCTTAGCTGGCTGTTACACTACGGAGGAGTCTCCCCTAATACTAACGGCACATTGCTTTGACATTGAGGCAAGCTAATGCCGCGTACACACGAGCGGACTTTACGGCAGACTTGGTCCTGCGGACCGGACTCCGTCAGACAATTCGATCGTGTGTGGGCTCCAGCGGACTTTTTTTCCCCAAAAGTTTGACGGACCTAGAAATGAAACATGTTTCAAATCTTTCCGATGGACTCGAGTCCGGTCGAAAAGTCCGCTCGTCTGTATGCTAGTCCGACGGACTAAAACTGACGCTAGGGCAGCTATTGGCTACTGGCTATGAACTTCCTTGTTTTAGTCCGGTCGTACATCATCACGTACGAACCTGTCGGACTTTGGTTGATTGTGTGTAGGCAAGTCCGTTTATTCGGAAAGTCCGTCATAAAGTCCGTCGAAAAGTCCGCCGGACAAAGTCTGCTGTAAAGTCCGCTCGTGTGTACGCGGCATAAGTGTCACCTCTATCACCATCATATACATTTCACTGGCACTGACTTGTCCCCTCCATGGATTGCATATAGATACAGTGCATGGCTACCTTTGCCTCCACCCTGCTTGCTGCATCCTAGTGGGTTCTAATTTTGCATACAGCTCCCCTCCATTGCTTGCACTTTACGTCTATGATGCATGACTAAATCTGGCCAGCTATTCTAGATCTTTCTAACATTTGGTACCCTTACTAGGAATTAATGCATTGGTCTCTTTATCACAGATGACTATTTAACCACTTCACTACCCGCGTATTGTAATATGACATCCACAGATGGAATCTCCCATCCTGGGTGGACGTCATATGACGGCCTGGGCTTCCCGGCCGTCTAGGGGGCGCGCGCGCGCCGCGTTGCTCGGGACCCGGTGCGTGTGCCCGGCGGCCGCGATGTCCGCCGGGCACCCGTGATTGCCCCTTAACCGGGCCAGACCGTGGATCTGTGTGTGTAAACACACAGATCCACGTCCTGTCAGTTGAGAGGAGACCGATCTGTGTTCCCAGTACAGAGGAACACTGATCGGTCTCCTCCACTTGTACGTCCCCGCCCCCTACAGTTAGAAACACTCCCTAGGAAACATATTTAACCCCTTGTGTCCCCCTAGTGGTTAACCCGTTCACTGCCTGTCACATTTATACAGTAATCAATACAATTTTATAGCACGGATCGCTGTATAAATGTGAATGGTCCCAAAAATGTGTCAAAAGTGTCCGATGTGTCCGCCATAATGTCGCAGCCACGATCGCCGCTATTACTAGTTAAAAAAATAAATAAATATTTTTTTTTAAAAAATGCCATAAATCTATCCCATATTTTGTAGACGCAATAACTTTTGCGCAAACCAATCAATATACGCTTATTGCGATTTTTTTTACCAAAAATATGTAGAAGAATACGTATCGGTCGAAACTGAGGAAATTTATTTTTTTTTTTTTTTAATTGGGATATTTATTATAGCAAAAAGTAAAAAATATTGTGTTTTTTTCAAAATTGTCGCTCTTCTTTTGTTTATAGCGCAAAAAATAAAAACCGCAGAGGTGATCAAATACCACCAAAAGAAAGCTCTATTTGTGGGGAAATAAAAGGCGTCAATTTTGTTTGGGTACAACGTCGCAGGACCACGCAATTGTCGTTCAAAGTGCGTCATCGCTGAAAACTAAAAATTGGTCTGGGAAGGAAGGGGGTAAAAATGCCCGGTATGGAACCAGTTAAATATCAAAACATCTTGAGTGGATGTCTTAATACTTACAAGTGTATGTCTTCTGTGTTTTGATCCTGGCTCCTAGAGGTTTAAATGGCACGTGTCATTTACCAATAGGATGCTGATATCCGGATTGGGTGAATGTTGTCATACCACTGTTGGAAGGTGTTCTTACATTTATTTACCTTATTAAGGCTCCAGGCACACTGGGCTTAAAAAAACATCTGTTCTCTTTGGAGTAAAAAATCGCTCATTTAAAGCATTATTTGTACAAAGTTTAGACAAGTTTAGGAGAGTTTTATGTTTTTTTCTGCCAGTGAGCTCCAATCAGAAACGCGAATGAGAAGGTTTTTTTTTCCTGCCTCTAAACATTGATCTCAAATAATGCCTGTAAACGTCCTAATGTGCATGAACACATAGAATAACATTGAGTTGCTTCTACAGGCAGAACACAAAACTGTAGAAGCAATGTTTATGTAAGTCCCGCCTGTTGTCCAGAGCTGCCATGATTTCTGTCTTGTGCTGTGTGAATAAGGTAGGGCTCTGGGGTGAGGGGGGAGTGCTGTGCTGTTATGATAAGAACAGGAATCTACAATTGAGAGAGGACTGTGATGGTAGGGTGCCCACATGTCCCAGATTGCCCGGGACAATCCCGCAATTAGCAAGTCTGTCCCGGGTACCCTCATTCTGGGACAATACAGTGTCCCGGAATTGCCCTGGGTCGATCTAATGCCCCCTAAAATAGCCTTTGCATTGTCTCTGTCCCTCATTGTCTCAGTCTGTGGTGGACCCCTTGCTGGCAGAGACCCTTTTTACTTCATTCATCACCGCCGCTGGCTCAGTGCCCAAACTGGTTGCTACCTGCCGCACGCTTGGCATGTAGCAACCAATGGCGTCATGAGCAAGAGAGAGGCAGAGACCAATCACAGCGGAGGAGATTTAACTTCCTCCTCCGCGCCTATTTTTTAGCTCCACCCACCTCCTCCCTGCATGTTCTCGAGTCCAGCCAGGCAGCGGCATGCAGAAGAAACTTCTAAGACTGCAGGGCACAACCGAAAGGAGAGATGGTAGAAAGGCAAGTAAAATGCAAAACACTCACCAACATGACAGATCCATCGGGGGTAAAATCCTGTCAGCTCTCCCCCAGCAGACAGAGAACTGTGCTGAACTGTCAGCACTTCACAGAAACAGAGTGTGTCAGCCTGGAGCAAGTAAGCCTCTCAGTGCACTGTGCAGAGGAGACGGCAGGCAGATAAGGCAGGAGAGGACACTGACAGATGACATTACACCCTGGATGGATATCAGGGCAGGGTTCATGCTGGAACTTAAAATCCTTCACTTTTGGGGGATGTGACCCCCCAAAAGTGAAGAACTACGGGTCCCAACATGAACCCCTCAGAGCTGAAGATGTTTCCTTCATCACTGCACACATAACTCCTCACACCCGGCCCTTCTGTCCAGCTGCTCACTGTCTCTTCTCTCCCACTACTTGTGTGGCTCTCACTAAACCTGCAGCCCCCCCCTCCTCCTTCAGACCCCCTTTCACACTGGAGCTTTTTGCAAGCGCTATAGCGTTAAAAATAGGGCCTGCAAAGCGCCCCAACACAGCTGCTACATTCATTCCAGTGTGAAACCCCGAGGGCTTTCACACTGGAGCGGTGCGCTGGCAGGGCATCAGAAAAAGTCCTGCCAGCAGCTTCTTTGGAGCGGTGAAGGAGCGGTGAACTCACCGCTCCTCCACCGCTGCTCCCCATTGAAATCAATGGGGCGGCGCTGCGATACCGCTGGCAAAACGCTGCTCTGGCAGCGTTTTGCAGGCGGATTTAACCCCTTTTAGGCCGCTAGCGGGGGTTAGGACAGCCCCGCTAGTGGCCAAATAGCGCTGCTAAAATTACGGTAAAGCGGTGCTAAAAATAGCGCTGCTTTACCGCTGACGCCCGGGCGTCGCCAGTGTGAAAGGGGTCTTATCCTCAGCCTTTCATGTTCTGCCACTTTTTCACCTACTAGTCCTCTGTATGCTAAGCAATCCTCTGAGCAGTGGCCCATCTCTCATCTGCAACTATCACAGCCTCAGAATCTTGCCAGCATTCCATTCCTTGCTCCTTCAACCTGCCAGAATGCCAGAATGTTTTTTTCTCCACTGCAACGGTGTAACTACAGGGGTCGCCATTGCAACCCAGCCTCATACTCCAGGGGGCCCATGCAGCTTCCCTCTAAAACTGTATAGGAGGGGCGACATATAGAAGAATTGATGCCCTCCATGTTCTTGCAGGTGGTAAAGGAGGAAAAGCGGGCATTCAGTGGCTGCAAGAAGAACATGGAGGGCATCAATTCCTATATATGCCACCCCTCCTATACAGTTTATTTCTGCTGCCCACAGGTCCCTCAGTGCTCTCCTGGCCCCTCTGTGATCTTCCCCACCAACTTTTCTGCTCTCCCCCCCCTTCTCCAATCCTCTGCTGTCCTCTGGTCCCACCTGTGCTCTTCTTTAGTCCCCCACCCCTGCTGTTCTCCAGACCCCCCTGTGCTGTTTTCTGATCTGAGGTCTGTTGTTAATAGGGATGAGCCAAACACCCCGCTGTTCCGTTCGCACTAGAACATGCGAACAGGAAAAAAGTTTGTTCGAACACGCGAATACCGTTAAAGTCTATGGGACATGAACATGAATAATCAAAAGTGCTAATTTTAAAGGCTTATATGCAAGGTATTGTCATAAAAAGTGTTTGGGGACCTGGGTCCTGCCCCAGGGGACATGGATCAATGCAAAAAAAAGTTTTAAAAACGGCCATTTTTTCAGGAGCAGTGATTTTAATAATGCTTAAAGTCAAACAATAAAAGTGTAATATCCCTTTCAATTTCGTAGCTGGAAGTTGTCTATAGTATGCCTGTAAAGGGGCGCATGTTTCCCATGTTTAGAACAGTCTGACAGCAAAATGACATTTCAAAGGTAAAAAGTCATTTAAAACTACTCGCGGCAATTGCATTGCCGGTCCGACAATACACATAAAAGTTCATTGATAAAAACGGCATGGGAATTCCCCGCAGGGGAACCCCGAACCAAAATTTAAAAAAAAAATGACGTGGGGGTCCCCCTACACTGGGTAGCCCCCCAAAACACCTTGTCCCCATGTTGATGAGGACAAGGGCCTCACCCCCACAACCCTGGCCGGTGGTTGTGGGGGCCTGCGGGTGGGGGGCTTATCGGAATCTGGAAGCCCCCTTTAACAAGAGGACCCCCAGATCCCAGCCCCCCCTGTGTGAAATGGTAAGGGGGTACAAAAGTGTCAAAAATGTTAAAAATAACAAGAGACAGTTTTTGACAATTCCTTTATTTAAATGCTTATTCTTTCTTCTTTCTTCTATCTTCCTTCATATTCTATCTTCTTCTTCTGGTTCTTCCTCTGGTGTTCTCGTCCAGTATCTCCTCCGCGGCGAATTCTATCTTCTTCTCCTCGGGCCACTCTGCACCCATGGCATGGGGTGAGGCTCCCACTCTTCTCTTCATCTTCTTCTCTTCTTCATCTTCTTCTCTTCTTCTCTTCTTCATCTTCTTCTCCGGGCCGTTCCGCATCCATGCTGGCATGGAGGGAGGCTCCCGCTGTGTGACGCGTCTCCTCTTCTGACGGTTCTTAAATAACGGGGGGGCAAGGCCACCCGGTGACCCCGCGCCCCTCTGACGCACGGTGACTTGACGGGACTTCCCTGTGACGTCACGTGGAATGCCACAGGGAAGTCCCGTCATGTCCCGTGCGTCAGAGGGGGGCGGGGTCACTGGGTGGCCCCGCCCCCTGTTATTTAAGAACCATCAGAAGAGGAGACGCGTCACACAGCGGGAGCCTCCCTCCATGCCAGCATGGATGCGGAGCAGCCCGGAGAAGAAGACGAAGAAGAGAAGAAGATGAAGAAGAGAAGAAGATGAAGAGAAGAGCGGGAGCCTCCCCCCATGCCATGGGTGCGGAGCGGCCCGAGGAGAAGAAGATAGAAGACGCCACGGAGGAGATGCTGGACGAGAACACCAGAGGAAGAACCAGAAGAACCAGAAGAAGAAGATGAAGGAAGATAGAAGAAAGAAGAAAGAAGCATTTAAATAAAGGAATTATCAAAAACCATCTCTTGTCATTTTTAACATTTTTGACAGTTTTTTAGTGAAATGGTAGGGGTACTTTTGTACCCCCTTACCATTTCACATGGGGGGGGCGGGATCTGAGGGTCCCCTTGTTAAAGAGGGCTTCCAGATTCTGATAAGCCCCCTGCCCGCAGACCCCCACAACCACCGGCCAGGGTTGTGGGGATGAGACCCTTGTCCTCATCAACATGGGGACAAGGTGTTTTGGGGGGCTACCCCAAAGCACCCTCCCAATGTTGAGGGCATGTGGCCTGGTACGGTTCAGGAGGGGGGGCACTCTCTCGTCCCCCCCTCTTCTCCTGCGGCCTGCCAGGTTGCATGCTCGGATAAGGGTCTGGTATGGATTTTTGGGGAGACCCCACGCCATTTTTTTTTAAAAATTTTGGCCGGGGTTCCCCTTAATATCCATACCAGACCTAAAGGGCCTGGTATAGAATTTAGGGGGACCCCCACGTCATTTTTTTAAATTTTGGTTCGGGGTTCCCCTGTGGGCAATTCCCATGCCGTTTTTATCAATGAACTTTTATGTGTATTGTCGGACCGGCAATGCAATAGCCGCGAGTAGTTTTAAATGACTTTTTTCCTTTGAATTGTCATTTTGCTGTCAGACTGTTCTAAACATGGGAAACATGCGCTCTTTTACAGGCATACTATAGACACCCCCCAGCTACGAAATTTAAAGGGATATTACACTTTTATTGTTTGACTTTAAGCATTATTAAAATCACTGCTCCTGAAAAAACGTCCGTTTTTAAAACTTTTTTTTGCATTGATCCATGTCCCCTGGGGCAGGACCCAGGTCCCCAAACACTTTTTATGACAATAACTTGCATATAAGCCTTTAAAATTAGCACTTTTGATTTCTCCCATAGACTTTTTTTTTTAAATTTCTTTATTTTGATACACAGAAGGCATAGAAATACAGTCTAGGTTACAGCAGATGATGTATTCCATACAAAAATACTTTTGAATCATATGAAGTGTAACTGTAGCCCAAAATCCAAGTTATTTACCAAACAAAAATGGCAGCATAGATGTGTTCTAGCCAAAAGTATATCTGTTTCATACATAATATATTATATCAAGGAAGCCTATCAACGGGCCTCCTTGCATAGAACTTAAATTGTTTATGAACAGTTTTAATATCTAATAAAGTATTTAAACCTTTAAAGACAGATATGTCTTTTGCTATATAGGTGAGTGTTACCAGCTCATTTCAAAAAATGTCGTTCACATTATATTCGTAATCGCCGTCACCACGGCTGCTTAGTGAGCTGATCGAGACATAAGATACTAAAGAGAAGAAAAAAGTAGGAAGTGGAATGAAAAGCAGGGTATGGAAGGGGAAGGGGATGCAAGAGAGGGTGAGAAGAGGGCAAAAAAGAAGGGTTTGTAAAGGAATGGCTGCGACATCGCCCCCAACACGATCCCACCCGCCACACCCCAAAGGGGTGTACAGGTATATCTGTTTCAATGTGTTTTTTTTGGGGCTGTATCTCAGGTAGGCGGAGAATGTGTCTCTGCCATGTCCTGCAGATATGCGTCTGTACCCACAAAATATCTCCAGGGTCTCCATTTGTCAATAAATTGTTCCTCTTTGTTTTGTAGAGTTGCCGTCAGTTCCTCCATGCGTAAAATACAGTTAACTTTTGAATACCACAGGACCCTGGACGGAGGGAGAGGACTCCGCCAGAGCGCCGGAATGCATGTCCTAGCTGCGTTTAGGAGTTGCATTGTCAACGTTTTCTTGTATTTTTGAATCGGTCTTGTGGTCAGGTGCAGAAGGCATGCGGCCGGGTTGTCTTTGAGATTGACCGAGGTCAGACTTTGAATAGTCGTGATCACCTCCTCCCAAAGGGGTCTCAGGAGTGGGCACGACCAAAAGACGTGAAGCATACTTCCCACTTCCCTGTCACATCTCCAACACCTATCCGACAGCGACGGATTCATTTTATGTAACACATATGGGACTCTGTACCACCTGGTCAGGATTTTATATCCCGCTTCTTGATAATGGCTCGCAATCGAGGACTTATGTGCTAAGACCAAGACCTTCTCTCTTTGTTTAGTGGAGAACTGAGTCCCCAGGTCCCTTTCCCATTTCAGGAGGAACTCTGGAGTTGAGTCCTCCCCCTGGTTCGTCAGGAGACTGTATAGAAACGACAGTGTGTGTCTAATTGGTTCCCCAGTTTTGCAGAGAGATTCCAGGGGAGTGTGGCCCCGAGGTGCATAGTGTAATTTCTGGAGGGTCTTTAGATAGTGTCTGAGTTGAAGAGTGCTGAAGCTGTCTAATGGAGGATCTATAAGTCTGGAGAGTGTGGAAGCATCTGGAAGTTCTCCCTGGGGCCAAATCTCACCTAGGGACTGTTTTTCACCAGTCAACAACTGTCTCAGTCGGCGACTTGTGAGTCCGGGGGTAAAGTCCGGGTTACCTATAATCGGCGTCATGGGTGAGGGTAGCGGTGATATGTCTGTGGTGCGAAATATTTTCCTCGCTACCCGGAGGGTGGCGCCTATTAGCGGGTGGGATTTCATGTCCAACGGCGGGGTGGACATGAGCCACGGGGATGGGAGTAAGGGAATAGAGGAATCTTCAACCTCCATTCCCACCCATTGTTTGGAGTCTCTGTTACAGTGCCAATCGGCAATCCTGGCTAAGTGAACCGCTTGGTAATATCGAGAGATATCCGGGAGACCCACTCCCCCCTTATCTTTGGGTTTGGTCAGTGTTTGTATTTTCGCTCTGGGGGATTTATGAGACCATATAAACTCTCTAATGATAGACTGAATTTGCTTAAAGAAAGTAGTTGGTAACTGGATCGGTAATGTTTGAAGTACATATAAAATCCGGGGTAGGGCTGTCATTTTCAGGGCGGTACAACGCCCGAACCAGGTCAAGGTAAGTCTGTGCCACGTCTGGAGATCTATCTTAAGTCTCTGGAGTAGGGGTATGAAATTGCTGGTGTATAGGTGTGCCAAGTCCGGGGTGATGTCCACCCCCAGGTAGCGGATAGATTTCTCCGCCCACCTGAAAGAGAAGGATTTGCTCATGTTTACAGCTTCCCTAGCTGGTAGTGTGATATTCAACACCGCGGACTTGGCACAATTGACTTTGTAGTTCGATAATTCTCCATATGCCTTAAGAGCTGAAAGGATGTTGGGAAGCGTAATCTGTGGGTTGGAGACGAAAAAAATCAGGTCGTCGGCGAAGGCCGCGATTTTGTGGTGGCCGGATGGTTTAGTAATTCCCGTTATATTAGGATTCCCACGAACGCTACACATGAACGGCTCGAGTGAGAGAATGAAAATCAGTGGGGACAAGGGGCACCCCTGTCTTGTCCCGTTTGAAATGTCAAAGAATTCCGAACGCCACTCGTTAACCCGTACCGCCGCCGAGGGAGCCGAGTACAAAGATGAGATCCAGCCTCTCATGTTTGGGCCTATTCCAATATGCTCCAGAGTGGCCCGCATAAAATGCCAGGCCACCCTATCAAAAGCCTTCTCTGCGTCCGTGGAGAGGAGCAGAAAAGGCTTCTGGACTGATCTCGCTTTATGTATAAGATTGAGAACTCTAATGGTATTGTCTCTCGACTCCCTCAGCGGCACAAACCCCGCCTGGTCCAGGTGGATCAGTTGTGGAATATGCGGTAGGATTCTATTGGCGAGGATTTTGGAAAATAGTTTCAGATCTACGTTAAGTAACGCAATCGGACGGTAGTTACTGCAGTAATTGGGATCCTTCCCTTCCTTTGGGATCAGGGATATAAATGCCCGTAGGGAGTCTACCATATTAGTACTACCCTCCTTTAATGTGTTGTACGCCTTGAGAAAGTGTGGCGATAGGTTGGGCTCAAAGGTCTGGTAATAGGTCAGGGTGAAGCCATCCGGCCCCGGCGCCTTCCTGGGTTTCGTTTGTGCCAGCGCTAGCACTAGTTCTTCCTGAGTAATGTCCGCTTCAAAAGCGTCACTTATTTCAGTTGGCAAAGTAGGCATACCCGAGGACCTGATGTATTCACCCGCCAACCTCTCCTTCTCTTCTAAAGAACCCACGGGTTCCCCCTTGTGTAGGTTGTATAATTGTTGATAATACTTAACGAATTCGCTGGCTATATCTCTGGAGGTGTGAGCTTTCGTCCCTTGTGAGGTCACTATTGATGGAATGTAAGTGCGCTGTCTCGGGCCACGTAGAAGTCTGGCCAACATAGTACTTGGTTTATTGGAAAATTCGAACATAGATCTTCTAGCCCAAGCCAGATTCTGTAGCGTTTTGTGGTACAGAAGGTCTTTCAAGTCACCTCTGGCCTTCAATAGAGCCTTGAGGTGTGTTTCGGCCAAGGACTTCTTGTGTAGCAGCTCGAGAGACCGCACCTGGGATATCAAGGAATCAATCTGTTTGGTTCTTTCCCTTTTTTTTGCGGCCCCGATCCTAATTAGTTCACCTCTTATTACACATTTATGGGCCTCCCATATTGTCATTGAAGACAACTGTGGGTCCGTGTTTTCTGAGAAATAGTTGGTTAGTGTCCTGTTTATCTCTGTGCGTACTTCCGGGATCTGCAACAGGGACTCGTTTAGTTTCCAAGTTGGGGGGGATCTAAGTTCTGTATCCCAGCACATGGTTACATGTGTGGGAGCATGATCCGATAGGGAAATGTAATCAATTTGGGATGAGGTGACATACGGGAGATCCTTATGTTGAATCTGGAAAAAGTCTATCCTGGAGTAGGTTCCATGCACCGCAGAGAAGTAGGTGTAATCCCTCTCCCCAGGGTGCATGGTCCTCCAGGGATCGACTAACTGCAGGCTAGCCAACTCCTGTTTAAGTTTTTTCAAGTAAGCGAAGGATAAATGAGACGCTCCTCTTGAAACGTCGAGTAGTGGCTCCGGGGCAAAATTAAAATCACCGCCCATCAGGAATAAACCCTCCCGGAACTCCAGGATCAAGGGAATGAGTGAATGCAAGAAGGACAGGTGGTCAGAGTTGGGAAAATAGACATTGATCAGGGTCACTGTGGTATTTCTGATTTTGCCCTTTAAGAGCAGGTATCGCCCATGTGGGTCTGCTCTCTCCTCTAACAGCGTCCACTGTAAAGATCTGGCTATCAATATGCTAACCCCCTTAGATTTCGACAAAGGGGAGGGAGCGTGGTACGCATTGGGAAAGTCCCTGTTACTAAGTCTGGGAACTGCCGACTTTTTGAAATGTGTTTCCTGAATAAACGCCACCTGTGAGCGTGATTTTTTCAGGTCTGAGAGTAGTCTGGAGCGTTTCTCCGGTGTCGCCAGACCCCTAACATTGAGGGAGGTAAATTTTATCTCTCCTTGTGTGCGTGGACCCGTGGGATTGCCTGGGGGGGCCATGTCGCTCACCAATACCAAACAAAAAATATAAAAATAAAGAAAATGTCCAAAGAGGTATAAAGCGGGGGGGGGGGCGGGGGCGGGACCACCGCCAGAGACAAGAGGGGGTGGAAGAATAAGAGGAGGAAGGGCAGAAAGGAAGAAGTAGGGGGGAGGACTAAGAGAGGGAGGGAGGGAGAGGGAAGTGAAAGTTTGGAGATGAGAAAAGATAATACTAAGAAGGACAAATGAATTATCCTACTGTTGCTAAACTAAGCCTTGCGCACGTATGCGCTACCTATTAGTGGGTGTGGAAGACTAGACTCTGCGACACAGTGGGAGACGTGTCGACAGGAGAGAACCGGTATAATGAAAGATACCAGACTATTACCGCTATAAATGGAACATAGAAATAAAACATAAAAATAATAAAGATTCCAAACAATTCTATTTGTCATATTGCTAAACCTTCAGGCTGCGTGTATGTGACCCCCTGATGTGAACACAGGGAAGCGCACATACCCACTACTCGTCTGTAACATAACTATCACAGTGAACTTTAGTGCCCAAGATCAAAACAGCAGTAGGCTATACACAACACCGTGTCTTCTGAATCAGGGCTCCCCCAGCGCCGCCACCCCACGTCCCCAGTAAAAACAACAAAAAAAAAAAAAAAAAAGGAATAAAAATAAACGGGGAGCAACATAGAATGCCCCCGTTACAAGTGGGGAACCATGGGGAGGAGGCGCAGCGAGAAGGCTCCGAGAGCAGTTGGATCTAAACAACCATTTTAGACATTGCCACTCTGTAGCGAGGTGCAAGGCCTTCTAATAACCCACCTACATAATAAGCCCCTTAAACTATACAGGACCCACTCACGGAACCGTGTGTATATTTTATGAGATCAGGAAGGATAGTCCAGTCAAGACTCTGGTGCGGTGAGATTGTCTCTCGGGGATATCCTGGACCTTGAGCGCCACTGTCGTCTACCGGATCTTTGGGGTCTTGGTGATGTAGAACGTGGGTTGTTGAAGGTGATTGGAAAGTCCAGCCAGTTGGGCACGGAGAAGCTGGGGCACCCCAAGAACCCGAACAGGTCAGGAAGCTGTTCCGGCCATCGCAGCACGAATGAGTTGGTCCCTTTCAGAACAATCAAGTGGAAGGGGTGTCCCCATCTGTATGTGGCTCCTGCAGATCTGATTGCTTCAAGTAATGGTCGTATTTGGCCCCTCATGCGTAGGGTGAGTCGCGATAAATCAGGGAAGAGTTGCACAGTCGCACCATCAAAGTCCAGGGGGCCCTGGGTCCATGACTTCTGTAAAATTTCCTCCTTGATTGTGTAGTAGTGAACTCTCGCCAATACATCTCTCGGTGCCGGGTCGTCCCTCTCTCTCCTAGGACCCTGCACACGGTGCACTCGGTCCAGTTCCAGCTCATCTGTAGGTGGTCTGTCTAGCAATCGGTTAAATATGGCCACTATCGTAGCTCTGAGGTCACTCCCTGATGTAGCTTCAGGTAGGCCGCGCACTCTGATGTTGTTTCTTCTGCTGCGATTCTCTCCATCATCTATGGAAAATTGCATCAGGATCAGGCGTTTTTTATAATCAACATGAACTTTTTCCATGGCTGACATTCTGGATTCTAGCAGGGAAGTGGATGTTTCTACCTCAGATACTCTAGAGTCTACTGTATCTATCCTCTGCTTAAGGTCATGGATTTCTTTAGAAAGGGTATTCACAATAGTAGCTGCCGAGTCAGAGATATCTTTTTTAGTGGGGAGAAGGGCAATCAGCTCCTTCCAGCCTTCAGGCAGTGCTGGCCCCTGAGTGCTGGCGGTCTGTACAGACTGCGCGAACGAGCAACTGTCTATCTCCGGGATTTCCGGGGAGAGGATCGGGGAGTCCGGTCTGTGGGGGATAGACCCGTTACCTTGAGAGGCACTGGGGGGCCCTTTGCTCGTCTTCTTGAGCGATGTTGTGCCTGCGTTGTTGTTGCGCGGCGGCGCCATCTTGGATTCGGAGGCCTGTGACGGAGTGGCTGTATTCCGCAGGAAATAAGCTGATATGTCCGCGTTTTTGTTGGCTGCAGGTGTTCCCGGAGGTCTGTCCGTCATGGACATATAGTTGTTTGCACGGTAGGTGCACTAGATCCGGTTCCCAGCCTGAGCGAAGCACGGAGCTCCCAGAAAGAGCAGCCTCACAGCGCCATTGCCAAGCCACGCCCCTCCTCCCATAGACTTTTAAAGGGTGTTTCGCGGCATTCGAATTTGCCAAGAACACCCCAAATTGTTCGCTGTTCGGCGAACTTGCGAACAGCCGATGTTTGAGTCGAACATGAGTTCGACTCGAACTCGAAGCTCATCCCTAGTTGTTAAGCTTATATTATTATATGTATATAGATGGACTCAGGAGGGAGACAGGGACAGTGATCATGAAAAAGGTAAAAAGTGTCCCTCCTCCCCCCCAGCCCATTTCTGACCTCCACCTCTGTACTAGCACAAGTGGAAGGGGAGGGGGTCAGTACTTAGTGGAGAGGGGGGTACATACTGAAGGAGGGGGGTCTGTACTTAGTGGAGAGGGGGGTAAGTACTGAAGGAGGGGGGTCTGTACTTAGTGGAGAGGGGGGTCCGTACTGAAGGAGGGGGGTCTGTACTTAGTGTAGAGGGGTGTCCGTACTGAGGGAGGGGTGTCTGTACTTAGTGGAGAGGGGGGTCCATACTTAAGGAGGGGGGTCTGTACTTAGTGGAGAGGGGGGTCCGTACTGAAGGAGGGGGGTCTGTACTTAGTGGAGAGGGGGTACGTACTGAAGGAGGGGGGTCTGTACTTAGTAGAGACGGGGGTACGTATTGAAGGAGGGGGGTCTGTACTTAGTGGAGCGGGGATCCGTACTGAAGGAGGGGGGTCTGTACTTAGTGGAGAGGGGGGTAGGTACTGAAGGAGGGGAGTCTGTACTTAGTGGAGAGGGGGGTCCGTACTGAAGGAGGGGGGTCTGTACTTAGTGGAGAGGGGGGAACGTACTGAAGGAGAGGGGTCTGTACTTAGTGGAGAGGGGGGTCCGTACTGAAGGAGGGGGGTCTGTACTTAGTGGAGAGGGGGGTCTGTACTGAAGGAGGGGTTCTGTACTTAGTGGAGAGGGGGGTACATACTGAAGGAGGGGGGTCTGTACTTAGTAGAGAGTGGGGTACATACTGAAGGAGGGGGGTCTGTACTTAGTGGAGAAGGGGGTATGTACTGAAGGAGGGGGGTCTGTACTTAGTGGAGAGGGGGGTACGTACTGAAGGAGGGGGGTCTGTACTTAGTGGAGAGGGGGGTACGTACTGAGGGAGGGTTGTCTAAACTTAGTGGAGAGGGGGGTACGTACTGAAGGAGGGGGGTCTGTACTTAGTGGAGAGGGAAGTACGTACTGAGGGAGGGGGGTCTATACTTAGCGGAGAGGGGGGTACGTACTGAGGGAGGGGGGTCTATATTTAATGTAATAATAAAAATACATTTCAAGCATGGTGTTGGGATGATATAAGTGCTAAAACCAGCCATTCACCCGACAAATCACTCGCCGCCGAAATCCCATCAAACCGGAGACTACATTTAACACAAAGCCCCCGTCCCCCCACCCCCCCGGTCCTTGGCAAAATTGTCCCTGAATGGCAGTTTGGAAATGTGGTCACCCTATGTGATGGGTCAGTCTGTGATGGGTCAGTCTGTGATGGGGGGTCTGTGATGGGTCAGTCTGTGATGGGGGTCTGTGATGGGGGGTCTGTGATGGGTCAGTCTGTGATGGGGGGTCTGTGATGGGGGGTCTGTGATGGGTCAGTCTGTGATGGGGGGTCTGTGATGTGTCAGTCTGTGATGGGGGGTCTGTGATGGGGGGGTCTGTGATGGGTCAGTCTGTGATGGGGGGTCTGTGATGGAGGGTCTGTGATGGGTCAGTCTGTGATGGGGGGTCTGTGGTGGGTCAGTCTGTGATGGGGGGTCTGTGATGGGGGGTCTGTGATAGGTCAGTCTGTGATGGGGGGTCTGTGATAGGTCAGTCTGTGATGAGTCACTCTGTGATGGGTCAGTCTGTGATGGGGAGTCTGTGATGGGTCGGTCTTTTGTTGCCATTAGACATTAATGGCTGTGTGTTGAGTTATTTTGAGGGGACAACAAATTTACACTGTTATACAAGCTGTACACTCACTACTTTACATTGTAGCAAAGTGTCATTTCTTCAGTGTTGTCACATGAAAAGATAGAATAAAATATTTACAAAAATGTGAGGGTGTACTTACTTTTGTGAGATACTGTACATGTGCTAAAACATTTACGCGTGATTTCATATATGAATAGTGTCCTGTCGTATGATTGAGCCGGTGCGAGTGCTCGGCGGTCTCGATGACCGCTGGGCTCCCGCGATCGCTCGTAACACGGAGAGAACCAGGATCTCTGTGTGTAAACACAGAGATCCTGGTTCTCTGAGGGGAGATGTGACAGATCGTCTGTTCATACACAGTATGAACAGTGATCTGTCATCTCCCCTAGTCAGTCCCCTCCCCCCTTCAGTTAGAACACACACAAGGGAACACAGTTAACCCCTTGATCGCCCCCTAGTGTTAACCCCTTCCCTGCCAGTAACATTTTTATAGTAATCAGTGCATTTTTATAGCACTGATCCCTGTATTAATGCCAATGGTCCTAAAAATGTGTCAAAATTGTCCGATGGGTCCGCCATAATGTCGCAGTCATGATAAAAATCGCAGAACGTAAAAAAAATATATATTAGTAATAAAAATGCCAAAAATATACGCTTATTGCGATTTTTATTACCAAAAATATTTAGAAGAATACGTATCGGCCTAAACTGAGAAAAAAATAGCTTTTTTTTTAAAAAAAATGGGGATATTTATTATAGCAAAAAAATATTGTGTTTTTTTCAAAATTGTCGCTCTTTTTTTCTTTATAGCGCAAAAAATAAAAACCACAGAGATGATCAAATACCACCAAAAGAAAGCTCTATTTGTGGCAAAAAAGGACGTCAATTTTGTTTGGGAGCAATGTCGTACGACCACGCAATTGTCAGTTAAAGCGATGCAGTGCCGAATCGCAAAAAGTGCTCTGGTCAGGAAGGGGGTAAAATCTTGCAGGGCACTGAAGCAGTTAAAGTGTTTATAAACCCAGGAGCCTGCATGCACTATATATGATCTCACACAGAACATGGAAATGCAATTATTTTAGTATATATAAACTGCTAAATATATTTTCTCATCAGCAGTATATAGCAGTCTTGTGACTTCTATCAGTGTCTGGTTAAAGCTTGTAGCAGTTTTCATTTTCCACTGACTGTATTATCAGGATGCAGGACCCCTGACCCTCTGTCTGGACAGTGCTGATTGGCCCTGTGCGGATCACATGCACTCTCCCAAGAGAAAAAAAAAAATCTCTTGCAATACACACCAAAACTGAGCATGTGCAGCCTGTCCCCTGGCTTTGTATTATCAGAAAATATATTGGGGACAGTGGAAGGAGGAGAGGATCAGAGAGGACAGGATCAAACAGCCTTTTTATACAATGCAGAGGATCAACCCCTTAGGTCCCACAGTGAGTATAACAAGCATGTTTATCTGCATATACACACTAATTTTACTGTTGTGGGTTTAGTAACACTTTTAAGGAAATAGTTCATTTAGACCAGCTTGGTCTAAACAAACTGTTTAAAGTTTAGCTTTAACCTTTTGATACTGTAACTAAGAAGAGGAGCCATAGACACTAGTGTGCACTTCATAGTGTATAATTTATAATGTGCAGTGAGTACACCTGAAGCTGAAGAAGAGTAAAAAAGCACAGTCTATCTAAGCAATGATTTAATTAACCACTTAAGGACCGCCTCACGCCGATGTACGTCGGCAAGGCGGCACGGGCAGGCAAAATCACGTACATGTACGTGATTTGCCTCCCGCGGGTGGGGGGTCCGATCGGACCCCCCCCCGCCGCCCGAGGCGGTCCCGTTTTGTCCCCCGGCGATCGGAGACGAGGGGGAGGCCATCCGATCGTGGCCCCCCCCTCGCGATCGCCGCCGGCCAATAGGAACACTCCTTTGCTGCTGTATGCTAAACAGCAGCAAAGGAAGTGATGTCATCTCCCCTCGGGTCGGTATTTTCCGTTCCGGCCCGAGGAGAGACGACATGTGAGTGAGTGCACCAACACTACACACACAGTAGAACATGCCAGGCACACTAAACACCCCGATCCCCCCCCCGATCGCCCCCCGATCACCCCCCCCCCCCCTGTCACAAACTGACACCAGCCGTTTTTTTTTTTTTTTTTTTGTTTTTTTTTTCTGATTACTGCTGCTGTCAGTTTGTGACAGTTACTGTGTTAGCACAGTTACTGTTACCCCCCTGTAGGTCTAGGGTACCCCCCTAACCCCCCCTAATAAAGTTTTAACCCCTTGATCACCCCCTGTCACCAGTGTCGCTAAGCGATCATTTTTCTGATCGCTGTATTAGTGTCGCTGGTGACGCTAGTTAGTGAGGTAAATATTTAGGTTCGCCGTCAGCGTTTTATAGCGTCAGGGACCCCCCTATACTACCTAATAAATGTTTTAACCCCTTGATTGCCCCCTAGTTAACCCTTTCACCACTGATCACCGTATAACCGATACGGTTGACGCTGGTTAGTTTGTTTATTTTTTATAGTGTCAGGGCACCCGCCGTTTATTACCGAATAAAGGTTTAGCCCCCCGATCGCCCGGCGGTGATATGCGTCGCCCCAGGCAGCGTCAGATTAGCGCCAGTACCGCTAACACCCACGCACGCAGCATACACCTCCCTTAGTGGTATAGTATCTGATCGGATCAATATCTGATCCGATCAAATCTATACTAGCGTCCCCAGCAGTTTAGGGTTCCCAAAAACGCAGTGTTAGCGGGATCAGCCCAGATACCTGCTAGCACCTGCGTTTTGCGCCTCCGCCCAGCCCACCCAAGTGCAGTATCGATCGATCACTGACACAAAACACTAAACGCATAACTGCAGCGTTCGCAGCGTCAGGCCTGATCCCTGCGATTGCTAACAGTTTTTTTGGTAGCATTTTGGTGAACTGGCAAGCACCAGCCCCAGGCAGTGTCAGGTTAGCGCCAGTACCGCTAACACCCACGCACGCACCGTACACCTCCCTTAGTGGTATAGTATCTGAACGGATCAATATCTGATCCGATCAGATCTATACTAGCATCACCAGCAGTTTAGGGTTCCCAAAAAACGCAGTGTTAGCGGGATCAGCCCAGATACCTGCTAGCACCTGCGTTTTGCCCCTCCGCCCAGCCCGGCCCAGCCCAGCCCATCTAAGTGCAGTATCGATCGATCACTGTCACTTACAGAACACTAAACGCATAACTGCAGCGTTCGCAGAGTCAGGCCTGATCCCTGTGATCGCTAACAGTTTTTTTGGTAGCGTTTTGGTGAACTGGCAAGCACCAGCCCCAGGCAGCGTCAGGTTAGCGCCAGTATCGCTAACACCCACGCACGCACCGTACACCTCCCTTAGTGGTATAGTATCTGAACGGATCAATATCTGATCCGATCAGATCTATACTAGTGTCACCAGCAGTTTAGGGTTCCCAAAAACGCAGTGTTAGCGGGATCAGCCCAGATACCTGCTAGCACCTGCGTTTTGCCCCTCCGCCCGGCCCGGCCCAGCCCACCCAAGTGCAGTATCGATCGATCACTGTCACTTACAAAAGACTAAACGCATAACTGCAGCGTTCGCAGAGTCAGGCCTGATCCCTGCGATCGCTAACAGTTTTTTTGGTAGCGTTTTGGGGAACTGGCAAGCACCAGCGGCGTAGTACACCCCGGTCGTAGTCAAACCAGCACTGCAGTAACACGTGGTGACGTGGCGAGTCCCATAAGTGCAGTTCAAGCTGGTGAGGTGGCAAGCACTAGTAGTGTCCCGCTGCCACCAAGAAGACAAACACAGGCCCGTCGTGCCCATAGTGCCCTTCCTGCTGCATTCGCCAATCCTAATTGGGAACCCACCGCTTCTGCAGCGCCCGTACTTCCCCCATTCACATCCCCAACCAAATGCAGTCGGCTGCATGAGAGGCATTTATATATCCTCCCGAGTACCCCTACCCAACGAACCCCCCCAAAAAAAGATGTCGTGTCTGCAGCAAGCGCGGATATAGGCGTGACACCCGCTATTATTGTCCCTCCTGTCCTGATAATCCTGGCCTTTGCATTGGTGAATGTTTTGAACGCTACCATTCACTAGTTGAGTAATAGCGTAGGGTACAGCATTGCACAGACTAGGCACACTTTCACAGGGTCTCCCAAGATGCCATCGCATTTTGAGAGACCCGAACCTGGAACCGGTTACCGTTATAAAAGTTAGTTACAAAAAAAGTGTAAAAAAAAAAAATATATAAAATAAAAAAAAATAGTTGTCGTTTTATTGTTCTCTCTCTCTCTATTCTCTCTCTCTATTGTTCTGCTCTTTTTTTACTGTATTCTATTCTGCAATGTTTTATTGTTATTGTTATTGTTATTATGTTTTATCATGTTTGTTTTTCAGGTGTGTAATTATTTATACTTTACTGTTTACTGTGCTTTATTGTTAACCATTGTTAACCATTTTTTTGTCTTCAGGTACGCCATTCACGACTTTGAGTGGTTATACCAGAATGATGCCTGCAGGTTTAGGTATCATCTTGGTATCATTCTTTTCAGCCAGCGGTCGGCTTTCATGTAAAAGCAATCCTAGCGGCTAATTAGCCTCTAGACTGCTTTTACAAGCCGTGGGAGGGAATGCCCCCCCCCCCCACCGTCTTTCGTGTTTTTCTCTGGCTCTCCTGTCTCAACAGGGAACCTGAGAATGCAGCCGGTGATTCAGCCAGCTGACCATAGAGCTGATCAGAGACCAGAGTGGCTCCAAACATCTCTATGGCCTAAGAAACCGGAAGCTACGAGCATTTCATGACTTCGATTTCGCCGGATGTAAATAGCGCCATTGGGAAATTGGGGAAGCATTTTATCACACCGATCTTGGTGTGGTCAGATGCTTTGAGGGCAGAGGAGAGATCTAGGGTCTAATAGACCCCAATTTTTTCAAAAAAGAGTACCTGTCACTACCTATTGCTATCATAGGGGATATTTACATTCCCCGAGATAACAAAAAAAATGATTAAAAAAAAAAAATATGAAAGGAACAGTTTAAAAGTAAGATTAAAAAAGCAAAAAAATAATAAAGAAAAAAAAAAAAAAAAAAAAAAGCACCCCTGTCGCCCCCTGCTCTCGCGCTAAGGCGAGCGCAAGCGGCGGTCTGTCGTCAAACGTAAACAGCAATTGCACCATGCATGTGAGGTATCACCGCGAAGGCCAGATCGAGTGCAGTAATTTTTCCAGTAGACCTCCTCTGTAAATCTAAAGTGGTAACCTGTAAAGGCTTTTAAAGGCTTTTAAACATGTATTTATTTTGTTGCCACTGCACGTTTGTGCGCAATTTTAAAGCATGTCATGTTTGGTATCCATGTACTCGGCCTAAGATCATCTTTTTTATTTCATCAAACATTTGGGCAATATAGCGTGTTTTAGTGCATTAAAATTTAAAAAAGTGTGTTTTTTCCCCAAAAAATGCGTTTGAAAAATCGCTGCGCAATTACTGTGTGAAAAAAAAAAATGAAACACCCACCATTTTAATCTGTAGGGCATTTGCTTTAAAAAAATATATAATGTTTGGGGGTTCAAAGTAATTTTTTTGCAAAAAAAAATAACTTTTTCATGTAAACAATAAGTGTCAGAAAGGGCTTTGTCTTCAAGTGGTTAGAAGAGTGGGTGATGTGTGACATAAGCTTCTAAATGTTGTGCATAAAATGCCAGGACAGTTCAAAACCCCCCCCAAATGACCCCATTTTGGAAAGTAGACACCCCAATCTATTTGCTGAGAGGCATGTCGAGTCCATGGAATATTTTATATTGCGACACAAGTTGCGGGAAAGAGACAAATGTTTTTTTTTTTTTTTTTTTTTTGCACAAAGTTGTCACTAAATGATATATTGCTCAAACATGCCATGGAAATATGTGAAATTACACCCCAAAATACATTCTGCTGCTTCTCCTGAGTACGGGGATACCACATGTGTGAGACTTTTTGGGAGCCTAGCCGCGTACGGGACCCCGAAAACCAATCACCGCCTTCAGGCTTTCTAAGGGCGTGAATTTTTGATTTCACTCTTCACTGCCTATCACAGTTTCGGAGGCCATAGAATGCCCAGGTGGCACAAAACCCCCCCAAATGACCCCATTTTGGAAAGTAGACACCCCAAGCTATTTGCTGAGAGGTATAGTGAGTATTTTGCAGACCTCACTTTTTGTCACAAAGTTTTGAAAATTGAAAAAAGAAAAAAAAAAAATGTTTTTTCTTGTCTTTCTTCATTTTCAAAAACAAATGAGAGCTGCAAAATACTCACCATGCCTCTCAGCAAATAGCTTGGGGTGTCTACTTTCCAAAATGGGGTCATTTGGGGGGGGTTTGTGCCACCTGGGCATTCCATGGCCTCCGAAACTGTGATAGGCAGTAAAGAGTGAAATCAAAAATTTTCACCCTTAGAAATCCTGAAGGCAGTGATTGGTTTTCGGGGTCCCGTACGCGGCTAGGCTCCCAAAAAGTCCCACACATGTGGTATCCCCATACTCAGGAGAAGCAGCTAAATGTATTTTGGGGTGCAATTCCACATAGGCCCATGGCCTGTGTGAGCAATATATCATTTAGTGACAACTTTATGAAAAAATAAAAAATAAAAAATAAAAAGTGTCACTTTCCCGCAACTTGTGTCAAAATATAAAATATTCCATGGACTCAATATGCCTCTCAGCAAATAGCTTGGGGTGTCTACTTTCCAAAATGGGGTCATTTTGGGGGGTTTTGTGCCACCTGGGCATTCCATGGCCTCCGAAACTGTGATAGGCAGTAAAGAGTGAAATCAAAAATTTACACCCTTAGAAATCCTGAAGGCGGTGATTGGTTTTCGGGGCCCCGTACGCGGCTAGGCTCCCAAAAAGTCCCACACATGTGGTATCCCCATACTCAGGAGAAGCAGCTGAATGTATTTTGGGGTGCAATTCCACATAGGCCCATGGCCTGTGTGAGCAATATATCATTTAGTGACAACTTTTTGTAAATTTTTTTTTTTTTTTTTTTTTGTCATTTTTCAATCACTTGGGACAAAAAAAATAAATATTCAATGGGTTCAACATGCCTCTCAGCAATTTCCTTGGGGTGTCTACTTTCCAAAATGGGGTCATTTGGGGGGGTTTTGTACTGCCCTGCCATTTTAGCACCTCAAGAAATGACATAGGCAGTCATAAACTAAAAGCTGTGTAAATTACAGAAAATGTACCCTAGTTTGTAGACGCTATAACTTTTGCGCAAACCAATAAATATACGCTTATTGACATTTTTTTTACCAAAGACATGTGGCCAAATACATTTTGGCCTAAATGTATGACTAAAATTTAGTTTATTGGATTTTTTTTATAACAAAAAGTAGAAAATATCATTTTTTTTCAAAATTTTCGGTCTTTTTCCGTTTATAGCGCAAAAAATAAAAACCGCAGAGGTGATCAAATACCATCAAAAGAAAGCTCTATTTGTGGGAAGAAAAGGACGCAAATTTCGTTTGGGTACAGCATTGCATGACCGCGCAATTAGCAGTTAAAGCGACGCAGTGCCAAATTGGAAAAAGACCTCTGGTCCTTAGGCAGCATAATGGTCCGGGGCTCAAGTGGTTAAAACACAATGGGGGTTATTTACTAAAGGAAAATCCACTTTGCATTGAAAGTGCACTTGGAAGTAAAGTCGCTGTAGATCCGAGGGGGACATGCAAGGAAAATAAAAAACAGCATTTTAGCTTGCACATGATTGGATGATAAAATCAGCAGAGCTTCCACTCATTTCAGATCTACCCCCCAGATTTAGAGCGACTGCACTTGCAGTGCAAAGCCTTTCGTAAATAAAACACAATGTAATTATGTTATCACTCACCTGCATTCCTCTTATAATAATACACAGCAGCAATCAGTGCCAGTAGAACTAGCACTCCAATAATGCATCCAATAATTGCTCTTACATTGGTTTCATTGTCATTCTGTGGTCCTGAGAAAAGAGCAAATTAGAAATTAATTAATGTAATATATATATATATATATATATATGTATGTATGTAGATATGGGGCACCTTTCCTGTTACACTGCATTGTTGTCTGTTTGCCTATTTTGTCAAATACAAGGCCCACAGACCGAAGCTGGCCCACCAGGCCATTTCATGTGGCTCTTGCACCTCTCCTGCAGCTGTGGCACCCCCTCATCTCCGCCCCCCACCTTGTCTCAGCAGTTGGCAGAAGAGAGGAGGCTAGAACTCCTCCAACAGATCCTGCCCTCTCTGTGCAGCCCTAGCCCCCCTCATCTTCACCTTCCCTTGTCTCTGCAAACCCCCGGAAGCTCACTCTAGCCCTCATCTGGTCCTCCAGACCCTGCACTTTCTGCTTCCAAGCTCCGCCCCCAGCTTTTGCACACTCCGGCATCCGACTTCAGCCCTCCTGTGGTTCTCCTCCAGACACTGCACTTTGTGCTTACCAGATCCGCCCAGCTTCTTCCCAGAAACAGCACAAGGTAATGGGGTTGTAATGCCATGTAAGGGAGGGTGGGGGACTCTTGACATCTGATGGTGGGGGGCTCTTGGTATCTGATGTAAGGGGGGGGGGTGGTGTGCTCTGGACATCTGCTTATAATTTTTTTCAGAATAATACAATTCTTTACCAGTTGAAAAGTAGGGTTGCACACCACTGGTATCATCAGGGCCGGCGCTACCAATAGGCAAACTAGGCAGCCACCTAGGGTGCACTACCACCTAGGGCGCAGCCACGGTCTCTGTCCCGGTGAGGCCCCAGGCATAGGTGAGCTTGGCTCTTGTCTCCTGGTCACTGTGAGCTCCGTTTACTCTGCGAAACACATCCGCCGCAGGTGCCACCAATCTCCCGTTGTGTCCCGCTGAGCTCCCTACTGTCAGGGTTGCAGGCAGTGGCTGTTAGCTGATCTCCTGGCCGGCAGGGGACACCAAGGAGTGGCTGGATGGTGCTGGTGGAGACTCCTAAACAATACTGCCTGCCCGCTGCTGAGGAGAGTCCTGATGAGATGGACTATGAACCCATGAAGAGATAAAGAGGAGGATAAATCCTGTGATCTACATCGAGCTGTGTGTGGGGGGGATGGGGGGTTGTGAGTAGTGCAGGAAGTAGGAATCAGGTAGGTCAGTGTAATGGTCAGGTAGGTCAGTGTAGGGGTCAGGTAGGTCAGTGTAGTGGTAAGGTAGGTCAGTGTAGGGGTCAGGTAGGTCAGTTTAGGGGTCAGGTAGGTCAGTGTAGGGGTCAGTGTAGTGGTAAGGTAGGTCAGTGTAGTGTTCAGTGTAGGGGTCAGGTAGGTCAGGCTAGGGGTCAGGTAGGTCAGTGTAGTGGTCAGGTAGGTCAGTGTAGGTCAGGGTAGTGGTAAGGTAGGTCAGTGTAGGGGTCAGGTAGGTCAGTGTAGTGGTCAGGTAGGTCAGTGTAAGGGTCAGTGTAGTGGTAAGGTAGGTCAGTGTAGGGGTCAGGTAGGTCAGTATAGGGGTAAGGTAGGTCAGTGTATGTGTCAGTGTAGGTTGGTCAGGTAGGTCATTGTAATGGTCAGGGTAGTGGTCAGGTAGGTTGGTGTAATGGTCAGGTAGGTTAGTGTAGGGGGCAGGTAGGTCAGTGTAATGGACAGGTAGGTTAGTTTTGTTAGATCAGTGTAGGGAGTAGGTAGGTCACATGTGTTATATGGGCAGGGCAAAGGGAGTGGAGTCAGGGGCGGAGCTAAGGGGGGGGCGGCAAAATGAGGTTTTGCCTAAGGTGAAACCGTGATCGTTATGATCGAAATACATTTTGAAGAATGCCGGAGTCAAGAAAAAAATGTTTGTGGCTCCTAGACGATGCTGACAATATAGGAATCAAACATAACACAGCACATATTTTCACCCTGATTGTGCAAATTCTTACCACATCCACACAACAAACATGTTATACATAGAACCCTTGGTGAGCTGTTTCTAGGGAGAATAGAATTTTCCAAAGGTCCAATGTGACTCTCACATGATCCAGTGCAGGGCACACAAGATAATTTGGGGCTTCCGTTGTTGCCTGTCTCTCCTGCACACTCCCACTCAGCGTGGGAACGGTCGGACTTTCCGACGGAATATGTGCAATCGGAGCTTGTTGTCGGAAATTCCGACCGTGTGTGGGCTCCATCTGACTTTTTCCATCGGAATTTCCGACACACAAAGTTTGAGAGCAGGCTATAAAATTTTCCGACAACAAAATCCGATCCTTTAAATTCCGATCGTGTGTACACAAATCCGACGGACAAAGTGCCACGCATGCTCAGAATAAATTAAGAGATGAAAGCTATTGGCTACTGCCCCGTTTATAGTCCTGACGTACGTGTTTTACGTCACCGCGTTCAGATTGATCAGATTTTCCGACAACTTTGTGCGACCGTGTGTATGCAAGACAAGTTTGAGCCAACAACCGTCGGAAAAAAAAAGATAGATTTTGTTGTCGGAATGTCCGATCAATTTCCGACCGTGTGTACGGGGCATTAGAATGTGGCATAGAGTAGGATTAGAGTTACCGTATTTATCAGCGTATAACACGCACTTTTTTCCTCTTAAAATCAGGGGAAAATCGTGGGTGCGTGTTATACGCCGATCCCCGCTATTTTGTGATCTATCGGAGCGATCGCGTCGATCGCCGCCAACATTCACATAGCGTGTACTTTTAAATATGGCGCAGCGGAGTTCGGAGAGACTCCGGGGCGCTGAACGAGCGCCGCCGAGAACACAGTGACTGGGCGGAGCCGAGATACACATAGCCGAGGGTTCTCGGCTCTTCTCGGCACCGTTCACAGTCACGCCCAGTCCCGCCATTGGACCTATGTTATGTCCATCATAGGGACTGGACGTGACTGTGAACGGCGCCGAGAAGAGCCGAGAACCCTCGGCTATGTGTATCTCGGCTCCGCCCAGTCACTGTGTTCTCGGCGGCGCTCGTTCAGCTCCGCCGAGTCCCTCCGAACTCCGCGGCGCCATATTTAAAACTACACACTAAACTTGTGTATGTCGGTGGCGATCATGTAATGTACACTGGGGCAAGGCTGCACTGGGGCAAAGCTGCACTGGGGCAAAGCTGCACTGACAATTCTGCACTGGGGCAAAGCTGCACTGACAATTCTGCACTGGGGCAAAGCTGCACTGACAATTCTGCACTGGGGCAAAGCTGCACTGACAAGGCTGCACTGGACACTGGGGCAAGGCTGCACTGACAAGGCTGCAGATGGACACGATAACGCTGCATTGATGGGCATTTAAATGTAAGTTTTTTTTCCTTAAACTTCCCTCCTAAAAGTTTTTTTCCTTAAAATTCCCTCCTAAATTTGGGGTGCGTGTTATACGCCGGCGCGTGTTATACGCTGATAAATACGGTAGTTAGTTTTTGCCTAAACTTTCACTTTAATAATTATTTAAATAATAAAAAAATAAAAAAAGCAGCAAGAATGTAAAAAGGTGGTGAGGTAGCAGAATATTGGTAATGACTGCTGGACAATGAACTTCTGGTATGCGAGGTTTTTATTCCATTCTTTTGGCCATTAAGAATGGACACTCCTGACCCGACTCGTGTCTACACGCCAAGAGTGAGCCATACAGAGAAATACAGTGTACATATATCTTTTCATCATATTGCGTCACAAGCGAACACACTATACATTTCCGTTACAAGACATTCTAACCTTTTAACCAGTTAACCTCCTCTTATTGATGCAAAGCAGTTTAGCAAAGCATATTCTTTCACAAGCATTGCACAAGCCTTGCTTTTGCGGTTACCTTCTTCATCTGCTGACCAGCTTGACACACCCTGGACACAGGAAAAGTGTGCTAAGCTAAGCACAGATGGCTGTGCTAAGGGGGGGAAATGGGTGAATTCAGTGTCCCAAACCACAGCCTTTCAGGTTCTACAGATCTCACAAAATGTTCTTAGCATAGTAAATAGGAATGGCTTCTTAGCTGGAATTCTAAATCAGCCCAACTACACACATAACCATGGCCATATAATCTGATCCCCATTCCTACTTCATTCCCCCCTTTGATCATAATCATAGCGATTAATATGAGCGAGATTAAGCATCACTAAACAGCATACAGGTCTGCTTTCTAATGGATCAGAGCCCAATGTGACTGAGATTTTTTTTTTTTTTTTTTAGTCTTTGGGGGGTTAATGGCTGGTATTTCCACATAGCCATAATATGGGTCGCAGCCTTTCTTTCTACGGTGGCCTCAATGAAACTCTGGATCATTCTAGTCCCAAGGGGAATCAGACAGGGCAGCAGCAGACATGCTACGAGTATTACTACAACGATCCCCAATATAGCCTTTACTCCATATACACTGGGAAAACCCCAATCTCCGAACCAGCTACCAGCATTGAGACCATCCCATGTCTGGACTGGCACATGAGCTAACTTTTTCATTCTACCAGTGATTTCCTCAACTACTTTTCCTGTGTTGTCCACTTCTAAGCAACAATTACTCAGATTAAATTTTCCACAGACACCACCCTCAGTAGCTAACAGATAGTCTAAGGCAAGTCTATTCTGATACACATGAGCACGTAAATTAGTTCCTTGTTTAGCAAGCAAATTTAAGGCAGCAGCAGTTTCGTTAGTAATTATTTCTAATACAGCCTGTAACCTTATAATTCGATGAAGCATATAAATTGGTGTTCTATAACCGTAACTACCATCTTCGGCCCATGTGGCTGGACCATAATACTGGACAATACGTTCTGGGGGCCACTCATTATCTTTCCAGTTTCCTATCGTCAGACTAGATGACCTCCGCTTCCTCTTTGAACCTATGTACACAGGGACTCCCAGTTCTTCCCTATTCCCCAGTGGAAGAAGGAAAAATGAGGGTTTTAATGTGCCTAAGACACAGGCTCCTGACCAGTCTTGGGGGAGCTCTGAATAGGCTTTATTCCCACAAATCCAGTACAAGTTTTCTGGGGCCTTCCAGTTAGACTCTTTGGTGAGATTTTCCCATAGCCCTTTTAGATGAGTGAAATTGGTAAAGGGGTGTGGGTCAGGCACGGGTACGTTTGTATCACTCCACCAGGATGTACTTTTAGAAGTGTTGTTATAAAACTGTTGTCCTAAACAGGCCATTTCTCCTACATGTGTTCTATACTGGGGACCCGACCTGGCTATACAATATTTCCCAATTATTGATGTTTTCAGGTGCCATTCTGACCTTATTCGTTCAGGGGGCTGCTCAGAGGTGGCACTGAATGGCACATCATAATCTTTTTCCCTGGCTTCCCAGGGCCATTGGTCTCCCATGTTAGTTCCTCCACACACATAGCAATCTGTTACTTGTAAATTGTCAGCCACACTTTCTGCCAATTCAATGAACAGGTTCTTTGTGCTAGGGGGTATTTCCATACCAGTGGCTAGCTCTTCATATAAGGAATGAAATAGCTGATGATTAACACTCTTTGTTAGTTCAGTTTCTAGTGAGACATATACAATTGTACCGGGGTCTGATCCTTTACCATAAATATGAACTCCAAACTTATTTCCCCATTGTGCAAAAAACCGGACAGGGTTATATATGGTGAAATTCACAGGGGTGCAACTTCCCACTGTGCAGCTGGATGAACCAGCTAAAGATTGTAGAATGGCATCCTGATTTTTCATTCCCCATGTTCCCCAGGTAGCACACCTCCAGTTGGGGCAGTAATTCCATTCCTCACTTGCACAGCTAGGTCCCAGTTTCCCTGAACAGATGTACCTATCATTTCTCAAATACTCTCTCTCCCATTCCAATCCCCCACACCCTCCCCTTGGGAAGTGGTTGAGGTTGATGGCAGCACACACATCAAAGATTAGGCTTGCTGCAGTGCTGGGGTCAGTGATCAGTGTACGGTTTATCAGCTTACCGGTGGAACTAAAGCTCCGAACGGTTAGCCAGGTTTTATAGGGTGCATAAGTGGGGTCATAACAGGTTATCTGATTTTCAAAGGAGCACATTGAATAGGTAGTCCCATTATGTATGCAAGTACCAGTCTCTGTGCCCTTGCATTGATAATGGGAGTGCCACAATAACATCTTGGTAGTTACGGATCCTACTCTGGTAGTCTTTATACAAGGGTCACATGAGATACTCTCCCCCCCCTGTTAACCCGGTCAGTATCACTATTATGACTATCAACAGTCTCATTATAAAGATTTTAGTAAACATTACACTGATGAATATCCTCAAGCTTCAGCTTGTGCGTAGACCAACCAGCGTCCGGGCTGTGGTTGGAGCAGAGCTTAGTAGATATCCTTTATCTTCCGCCGTGCGTTGAGCCAGCAGCTTCCAGGGGTGTGTTGGCCGCAGGGCTGCAGTCTGTCTATCTTCTGCCCTGCGTAAATTCAGCAGCTTCCAGGGGTGTGCTGAACACAGGGCTGGAGTTCTTCCTTCTGATTTCTCTGGTCAATCTCAGTCTCAAAGGATCTTGGGGGTCTACTGTACTGTGCCAGGAGTCTGTGAGGTCAGCAGCTCGCTTTACCCTGGAGTGGTGTATCCAGGGTGTCACCTCAGCTACCTTAATGGCTGTTGGGGTAGATAGCAGAACAGTGTAAGGACCTCTCCATTTTGGCCCTAGTGGGGTTATGTTCCACTCCTTTACCCACACTGTATCTCCTGGTTTAAAGGGGTGTACTGGGTTCGACAAGCTTATGGGAAGTTTCTCTTGAACCCATTTCCCTATGTCCTGCATACTTTCCCCAAGTTTCTGTATCAGTTCACGGTTAACTACCCCTCCTATCTGATGCAAGTCTCCTCTTATCCCTCTAATGATGGGTGGGGGCCTACCATACAGTACCTCAAAAGGGGACAGATTTGTCCTCTTTGTTGGGGTACTCCGAATTCTCAGTAAAGCAATGGGCAACATCAAGGTCCACTTCATTTGGGTTTCCTGACAGAGCTTAGCCAGTTGTGACTTGAGTGTGCGGTTCATCCGTTCAACTTTTCCAGAACTTTGTGGCCTATATGCGGTATGTAGTTTCCAAGTAATCTTAAGTACTGTTGCCAATTCCTGGAGGCACTTGTGGACAAAAGCAGGTCCATTATCCGAGCCTATGGCAGAGAGGATTCCGTATCTGGGGATTATTTCTTGAGTCAAGCATTTAACCACTTCTTTGGTAGTTTCAGTCCTTGTGGGCCATGCTTCTACCCAGTTTGAGTAGGTGCAGACGGCCATTAACAAATATTTGTATCCACCTGCAGGGGGCATAGCAGTGAAGTCAACCATCAATTCTTCCATTGGTGAGGCACCTACAGCCTGCACTCCAGGGGGTGGTACAGGTCCCTGCCTTGGATTATTGCGGGTACATTCTACACATCTGCTGGATGCAGCTTGTGCCAATGTGGGCAGCCGGGGAATATAAAAATGTCTCTCTAGGGCTTTCTCAATGGCTGTTTTTCCCATGTGTGTCCCTTTGTGAAATTCTGTCACTAGTTCAGTTGCCACGGCAGCGGGGACAACAATTCTCCCGTCCTGCAGTTGATACCACTGGTCTTCCCGGTATTCCCCCGGTTCTGTCTTTATCCATTTTTGTTCTGCTCTTGTGTAAATTGGATCCCATTCAGAAAGTGGGACAGGAAACAGTGGGGCCATTATCTGTTGTAAAGGTTGTTGACATGCTGCATCTCTTGCTGCTTGATCTGCTTTCCTATTTCCTCTAGCCACTCGGGTGTCTCCCTTTTGATGGCCTCTGCAGTGTATCACTGCGACTTCAGAGGGGGCCCATACTGCTTCTAACAGTTCTAGTATTTCTGTCCCATATTTGATGCTCTTCCCTCCAGATGTAATAAGTCCTCTCTCCTTATATAAGGCTCCATGTGCATGAAGGGTCAGAAAAGCATATTTGGAGTCTACATATACATTCAGTTTCAGTCCTGCAGCCAACTGTAATGCTCTAGTTAGTGCAATCAGTTCTGCTTTCTGTGCCGAGGTTCCCTGTGGTAAAGATCCTGTCTCTACCACCGCCTCCAGTGTGACAACTGCATAGCCTGCATAGCGGACCCCATCTTTCACAAAGCTACTCCCGTCGGTGTAGTATTCGGCATCTGCTTTTTCTAAGGGGCTGTCTTTCAAGTCCGGTCGACTGGCATATACTTCATCCATTACTTGAAGACAGTCATGCGTTAAGGGTTCTTGTGAGGTGGGGAGCAAAGTGGCTGGGTTTAAAGTGTTCACAGTCTCTAAGTGGATACGAGGATTTTCACACAGCATAGCTTGATATTTAACCATTCGACTGTTCGTGAACCAGTGATTCCCCTTGTAATCCATTAATGCCTGTACTTGGTGTGGGACTCGGACATAAGTCTCCTGACCTAAGGACAACTTGTCAGCTTCCGCCACAAGGAGGGCTGTTGCTGCGATGGCCCGCAGGCAGGATGGCCATCCCTGAGCTACGGTGTCCAGTTGTTTTGAGAGGTATGCTACAGGGCGCTACCAAGACCCCAAATACTGTGTCAGAACTCCTACTGCTACTCCTTGTTTTTCGCTGACATACAAATAGAAGACTTTTTGGCTGGCAAGCCCAGCGCAGGCGCTTGCATTAGGGAGACCTTGATGTCTTGGAATGCTCTGTTTTGCTGTTCTCCCCATTTGAAAGGTTCCTTTTCTCCCCCCTTTGTGGATTCATAGAGGGGTCTGGCTTTTGTGGCAAAGTCCGGTATCCAGATTCGGCAGAATCCTGCCGCCCCCAGGAATTCACGTACTTGCCGTCTGGTGGTTGGGGTGGGAATCTGACAAACAGCTTCTTTCCTGCCTTCTCCCAATTGTCTCTGTCCTTGTGATACTCTGAATCCCAGGTACTTTACAGTCTCTTGACATAACTGCGCCTTTCTCCGGGACACCTTATAACCCGCCTCCCACAGTAATTGTAACAGTTCATTAGTGGCTTGAAGGCACTCTTCTCTATTCTTGGCGGCGATCAATAGATCATCCACATACTGGAGTAGGACTCTATTCTCAGGGTCAGACTTGAAAGACTTCAGGTCTTGGGTCAGGGCAGTTCCAAATAATGTGGGGGAATTTTTGAATCCTTGGGGTAAACGCGTCCATGTCAGTTGTCCCTTTCCCCCCGTCTCTGGATCCTCCCACTGGAAAGCAAAAATACGCTGGGATTGTTCTACCACTCTGAGACAGAATAAAGCATCTTTTAAGTCCAGGACTGTGAAATAGGTGGCCTCCCCCGGTATTAATCCCAATAGGTTGTAAGGGTTCAGGACCGCTGGGTGGATGGTCATAACAGCCTGATTGACTGCTCGGAGGTCCTGAACAGGACGATAGTCTGCTGTTTCGGGTTTTTGTACTGGGAGTAGAGGTGTATTCCAAGGAGACTGACAGGGTTTTAGAATTCCAAAGTGCAAGAATTTGTTTAAATACTTTTGTATTCCTATTAGGGCTTTTTGAAGGACTGGGTATTGTTTCAGGCTGACTGGAGTGGCTCCTGGTTTTAATTCAATAAGTATTGGGGGGATGTGTCTGGCTAATCCAGATGGGTTACCTTCTGCCCATACTCCCGGAAGGTCCTGTAGTCCCCTAGGGGTAGGAAGCGGTTCTTCTGAGAGGGCAAACATTCTCCATTCCTCTTCCTTCGGTATACTGAGGACCATAATACGGGCTTCAGAGGGATGGGGCAATTTTAGGATAGCCTGACCGTCAGATTGGAAGTATATGTGTGCTCTGAGTTTAGCAAGTAAGTCTCTGCCCAACAAGGGAATAGGACAATCCGGCATGTATAGAAATTGATGTTGGACCTGATGCCCTCCCAAACTACAAAGTCTTTCTGTTAGGAAGGGTCTTTTTACTTTATTTCCCGTGGCTCCAATAACGGTAATCTGTTTGTCGGAGAGGGGGGCTATTTGTTGGGTCATTACACTGTGTTGGGCCCTGGTGTCAATCATAAAGGTGGTCTTGAAGCCCCCTACGTTTGCGGTCACTACTGGTTCTTGGGGGCCTAATGGAATGGGGCCCGATTGGCGTCAGTATTGTTCTTCATCGGGATACACTGAGCCTGCCAACCCCACAAAGTCGGTATCTTCCTGCCTGTTCCTCTCATAGCGTCCGTTTTGGACTTGGTCCTCCCCGCATTTCTCTTCTCCCTGGGTCTGGTCCCCTTCTCCCAGATCCTTTTTGGGGGCAGTCTTGCTTCCAGTGTCCCTCCTCTTTACAATATGCACACTGATTTCTTCCCAACCTCCGCACATAATCTCTTCTTTCCCCCTTGAAGCCTCCATTGGAGCGCTCCTTGTTTTTTTGAGCTTTTTCAGACAGCGCCTCAGCTAGTAATTCAACTTTCTTTTTCATTCTTCGGTCATCTTCTCGTCTCGTCTCTATGTCCCTATTCACAAACACTTTTGTAGCTATGTCCAACAGTTGGGAAATGTTCATTCCTGCAAATCCCTCCTGTTTTTGCAATTTTCTTTTAATGTCTCTTGTAGACTGGCTGACAAATGCTGTATTTATCAGATTCTTGTTATCATCTGCCTCTGGATCAAAGGGGGTATACAGTCTGAAAGCTTCGCACAGTCGCTCATAGAACTGTCCTGGACTTTCATTGGGTTGTTGGAGGACCTCACTAGTTTTAGAGAGATTAGTGGGTCTTTTGCCAGCTGACTTCATCCCCTCTATAATGGCTGTCCGGTAAAGGTGAAGTTTATCCATATCCCCTTTATCATTTGGGTCCCACTAGGGATCTGTTCGTGGATAATGGTCCCCAAGCCAAGCCGGTGGGTCCCATTGATTCTTCCCTAATTCTTCCATATATTTCTGCGCTGATTGGTTAATTCTGTGTCTCTCCTCAGTATTAAAGAGGGTCAATAAAAGTTGCTGACAGTCAGACCAAGTGGGGTTATGGGTCTGAATTATTGACCGGAGTAAATCTGTCATAGCTTGGGGCTTCTCAGAATAGGCAGGGTTATGAGTCTTCCAGTTCAGTAAATCTGTTGTGGTAAATGGGGTGTAAACTAGAGTCCGGCATCCCCCCCCGCCTGTTCCCTTAGGGGTATTTGCAGAGGTATGTTGAAGGACGGGGAAAGAGTTCGGCCATTCATATCGGGATTTCTCAGAGTGGAAGTGGACACTTGATTAGGGAGCCCACTGGCTGCCACTGAGTTCCCTATTCCTGTCCTACTCACACTCAGAGTGTTACGGTCAGGAGTATATTTACTGAGATTTGGCATTGACATACTTGCTGAATCTGATGTAGGTGGGCAACAACTTGAGTCTTCTTGTCTACTGAGTGGGGCGTTCGGACATGGTTCAGACTTGTCTCTATCTGGGGTCCGTTCCTCTACATATGGGGGAGGTTGATCTGTCTCTTCGGGTTGAGAATATATGTGTTTTGTTTGTTTTGTCAGTGGCACTACTCTTGTCATAATCATAATTCTACACTGTTCCTCTTTTGCAGCTTGTATCCACTGCGGGTCTCTATAACTTTTCTCCAACAGTCTATGTACGGGATCTGGTCATGTTTCTGTGAATCTGACCTAATATTCTCAAATAATCTGTCAATGGTCTCTAAGTCAAAGGTTCCCTGTGGGGGCCACCGCGTTCCATAACGGGGCCAGTCTTTCTCACACAATGTTATCAATTTCTCAGTGCTAAGTTTTAAATTACAGTTCTTAGAAAATCCCTTCTTAAAGTTGGAGATCATGGTTTGTAGGGGAGATTCAACACTATGTTTCCCACCCATTCTTATAACCTAACAGACACCAAGACAGACACAGAGGGTAGGGTAAATGATGAGAATTCAGTAAGGGGTCTGAATCCTCGACACAAGTAGGGACAATAGACAGCGCTTCCCTCGGTCAGTGGCCTGGACGTGGTCTCCCAGCCAGGAACCGCACTTAAAAGAGGAGCACGGTCACTTCACCACAAAGTGATGTCTCATACACACATCAATCATACCAGACACTCCCACCCAAAAATTACTGACTGACTGAGGATTCGTCCGAAAGATGCACAATCATCTGAACGGACGTCTCTCTCGGAAGGTGATCAGGCTTCCCTTCTCTCGATCCGTCGAGAGGCTGGCTGGCTGTCTGACTGTTATCCAAAAACAGAAATAAAAAGACTCTCACCTGTTCCCGTTGGAGCTCCAGCTATCTACTTCTCGGATTCCCAGGTCCTTTTGACGCTACGAAGGTCGTCCACAGCAGGCCACCAAATGGGACACAGTGCAGTCTCCTAGATAACAGTTCTAGAAGGCGCCTTTTGAGACTACGATATAGCCCACAGGGCTGGCCTCTCGGACCACTCCTTGTAGGTCTGGTGGAAAACAGTGCCACCTGCCTCAACAGGTCACACCGATATTCCCCCCTTACGGCCAATGCACCAAATGAGGTAGCAGAATATTGGTAATGACTGCTGGACAATGAACTTCTGGTATGCGAGGTTTTTATTCCATTCTTTTGGCCATTAAGAATGGACACTCCTGACCCGACTCGTGTCTACACGCCAAGAGTGAGCCATACAGAGAAATACAGTGTACATATATCTTTTCATCATATTGCGTCACAAGCGAACACACTATACATTTCCGTTACAAGACATTCTAACCTTTTAACCAGTTAACCTCCTCTTATTGATGCAAAACAGTTTAGCAAAGCATATTCTTTCACAAGCATTGCACAAGCCTTGCTTTTGCGGTTACCTTCTTCATCTGCTGACCAGCTTGACACACCCTGGACACAGGAAAAGTGTGCTAAGCTAAGCACAGATGGCTGTGCTAAGGGGGGGAAATGGGTGAATTCAGTGTCCCAAACCACAGCCTTTCAGGTTCTACAGATCTCACAAAATGTTCTTAGCATAGTAAATAGGAATGGCTTCTTAGCTGGAATTCTAAATCAGCCCTACTACACACATAACCATGGCCATATAATCTGATCCCCATTCCTACTTCAGTGGGACACATACAAATCTATTTTAAGGTAAACACTGCCAATACAAAAATAAAAGAAAATCAGTATATTTGCTCTTTATAAAATATACTAAACTCCAAATTGCAGTTTTACTAACCATGATATGAAGTGCAGAATAAGGCCTTACCTTTATAAACCACATGAAGGTCTTTTTGTACAGAGGGTGAGAGGGTTTCATGTCGGACTGAACAGGACAACATTTTTGGTGACACATCATTTGGTATTGTCCATGTTTTGCTAACAGAGTAAGTGCCATCAGCATTTGTGCGTTCAGACAGTACTGCTTCCTCCATGATCGTGCGATCTATTAGAAGTTCCACTGAGATCTCTCTGGGGTAGAATCCCATCACTAAGCACAGTGCATAGCTGGTCTTGTCCTCCTCCACCTTCTCAATCTTGATCAATGGAGTTGCTGAAATATATTAATCTTCTGTCAACTGCAGAACCAATGACCATTCATTTAATCATGTATTTTAAAAGTACCAGGGCACCTGATTTACTGCAGCTAATTGGCCCATTGAGCCCTGAATCTGTTCCAAGTTTCCACTACTTTTGCTGCAAAACAATACTTTCCAAGGTTAGTTTTGAACTTCCTCCTGCTATTTAAGGCCATGTCCCCGTGTTCCTTATCTTAGCTCCGTATTGAAAATCCTGCCCTCCTGAACTTTAATATAAATAAAAAGTGCTGCGCAAATAAGAATCCATAAACAACTAATAAAATTGTAGTGTGGTAGCAGTATGAAAGAGCAGGAACCACCGGTGACAATAAGTATCTGGATGGTGACTTTATCCCTCCACCACTCTTAGATGGCCCCTCACCTCAGATATTCGACCTGAAACAGGTCACACCGCTTATAGGATTGAATGGATCAGTCTGTATAATACTCCTTCACTTCCTTCAGCTCACAATGCTCAGTATAGGCAGATGATGAATATAAAATAAGATAAAAAGCAACAAACCATAGTGTTCTCCGTATATAGTTTATTAAAATTGATAAAGAAAAAGCACATCAATATCACTCACATGAAACCGGCACTCCGATCCGAGTACACGATCACAAGCCCGCTGGCCGGTACTCGGATCGGAGTGCCGGTTTCATGTGAGTGATATTGATGTGCTTTTTCTTTATCAATTTTAATAAACTATGGTTGGTTTGTTGCTTTTTATCTTATTTTATATTCATCATCTGCCTATATACATGCCTATATACATGTTTTTGAGGTATTTTTTGAGTTGACCTTAGTGCCTGCCTGCATTTATATTGTCATATCAGTCAGCGCTGAATTTTATTACATTATTCCTCCTGAACTTTACTCACACCCTTCATGTATTTAAAGAATTCGATCATGTTCCCCCTTTCCCTTCTCTCCTTGATGCTGAACTTAAAGTGGAAGTTTAGGCAAAATGAACTAACTCTATTCCTACTCTGTGCCACATTTTAAGATTAATCTTGCTATCCCTGTAAAGTAAAAATCGCTATACTTATCTGTTCTGCAGTCACTCCAGTCTGATCCCACGCTGAGCGGTCAGCGGTGGCTTCTGTGTAGGCGTTTGCAGGAGAGGCAGCCAACAATCGAAGCCCCATAGTAAGTTTATGGGTGACGTCACTTCCCAGGCCTTTCCCAGCCATTGTCGGTTCTCTCCTGCACACAGCATCCGCCGCTGGAGATCGGACCGGAGTGGCTGCAGAACAAGTAAGTATAGCGATTTTTGCTTTACAGGACTAGATAGATTAGGGTTAGAATGTGGCATAGAGTAGGGTTAGAGTTAGTTTGTTTTTGCCTAAACTTCCACTTTAAGTTCCTCCAGTCTCTACTGATATGTTATAAATCATAAAGAATTTTATATCTGGACTTTATCTTATCGATATCTTATGTTAGAAAGATCTCCAGAACTAGACTAATTGGACTAGAAAAAAAAGGAGGAATGCAGACAGCCATAGTCAAGAGGGTTGTTTTGTTTAAAATGTAGCTATATGCAAAATACATACCTCCTAAGACCTAGTCTATAAGAAGAATATGACAATTTGCTAACGTGACAAGATCCGCGGGCAGTCTCCAACTCACCAAGATGACTTAAAGCGGAGTTTCACACAAAGATGGAACTTCCGCTTTTCGGAACCCTCCCCCCCTCCAGTGTCACATTTGGCACCTTTCAGGGGGGAGGGGGGTGCAGATACCTGTCTAAGACAGGTATTTGCACCCACTTCCGGCATAGACTCCCATGGGAGTCTACGCCTCTTCCTGTCCCCACCGCTCCCAGGAGAGATCAGGGACCACTTGGGACGCGCAGCGCGACTCGCGCATGCACAGTAGGGAACCGGGAAGTGAAGCCGCAACGCTTCACTTCCTGTTTCCCTCACCTAGGATGGCGGCGGCAGCTGCCGAGAACCGAGCGGGTTCTCGGCGTCCCCTACCGACATCGCTGGACCCTGGGACAGGTAAGTGGCCATGTATTAAAAGTCAGCAGCTGCAGTATTTGTAGCTGCTGGCTTTTAATATATTTTTTTTTTGGCAGTGTGGGTGAACCCCCGCTTTAAAAGTAAAATCCAGTCTACAAAATTATACCACACAATTGCTGCGCTAAGTAACCACAAAAGTGTGTACCTCTACTTAATATAAAACAAACAACAATCAGTGATAAACACACACAATAGTTTTTTTGCAGCCTCCTTAAATATACAGTGCCTTGAAAAAGTATTCATTTCCCTTGAAATTTTCTACATTTTGTCATGTTACAACCAAAAACATATGTAGCGGAGCCCCCCGTCGGGACGCTGCATGTTTCAGCTCCACACGCATAGGTGTGCGCAGCCTAATGCATTAGGGTGTGCACCCTTAAGCTCAAACACACATGCATGTGTATGTATCTACATATTTATGACTCTGGCACATTGATCTCCCTGCTGGCACAGTGAAAGAGAAAAGGATAAACACTTCTCTTATGGCAGAGCCGGTAAGAGGGAGATCTTTCCCATGTTCCTGTTGCTACACAGAACGATAACACTAATGCGCATGGGGGGATTAGGGTGTGCCTGGGCACACCGGGCACACCCTGTGCGCACGCCTATGTCCACACATCACCCTGCTTGGCCAGACATCCATCTCAGACACACTTTGTCAGTCAATGATCAGTCTTTAGCTTGTTTTTTTTGTTGTTTTATTTAGGGAATTAAACTTGGATGGGGAAAGGGACAATGGATGCCAAGATGATGAATTTCACTTGATTGAATAAAGATAGTTGAATGTAAATTTACAGTCTCCCAAACGTCTCACTCCTCCAGCACTCTACTTAACCTCCCTGGCGGTATGATTATTTCTGATTTTAGGTGCCGAAAGCGGTACAATTATTTTGCATGGAAATTTGGTGTTTTATTTTGTAGGCCTGTAATTCTTAACAATAGCACACTTAAATCTGTCCACCACGAGTCTAGTAGATATCCCGGGTATGATGAAGTTTGAAACACAAAAACATAAATTATAATATAATAAATAAATATAAATAATTTAAAAAAATTATATAATAATAATAAAACAAAGTTCCCCACAATTCACTATCGCTCAATTCTGCAAGTGTATAATTTACTGTCGCTGTTTTCTAGCTGGTCTAAAGCCACTTTTGACGTAAAGGGACACTTTTTGGTTGCTATGGACAATCTCCAGTTTCCAGGCAGAAAGAACAGTATATATAATCTAATCTGCAAGGTGATCCCTGGATGGCTGCCAACACATGCAGGAAGGGTCAGAACCAACAAGTGCCTCGCCCTACACCTTCCCCACTGGGTCCAAATGCGTGTCTCCTTGCAAGCCCTGTGGACTATGGACGCGCCCAGAGGCGACAGAGGGAATGAGCAAACATTGTGGGACCACCGCACGCAACGGTTTTTATTAATTAAAACTATGCGACACAAGCCCACTTTCCTATTCCCAAATGAAGTTAAAACCCCCCTGAAGAAGACCAGAAAAGGATAAAGGGTCGAAATGCATTGGGATATTCATGGGGATTCATATGGATAGTATTGATACAATGTAACTGTACAATTAGAACTTTTTCAATGAATTGATTGCCATGGGAGATGGTCCTTTGTTGTTGCTGATGTCGACTATTGGAAATTTTATGTGATATTGATTGTATTTATGTAATGCATTCTATGTCTGAATTAAATAATATTTTTACTAAACATGGTTACTAAACATTGTTTCAGAAATATTTTGCTGCTTAAAAGCCCCCTGGGGAAATTTTTCCACTATGGTAATTTTGCAATGCTTTTCGGGGTGTGCAGCTGTGTCAACTCTTGCATGTGTTACTTTACTTAGTATATATAATCTAAAACTGCATGCAGGGCATTGAACAAAGCACTGGGGACAAAAGGAATGTGAAATAATTTCATACAGTACTGTAATCTGTAAGATTACAGTACTGTATGTGTTATGATTTTTACTGTTTTTTTAAATTTGCCGCCAGGCTCCGCCTCCGTGCGTTGCGACTCTCGCAGGGAACGGAGCCTGGCACAGAGAGGCTTCGGAGGAGACAGAGCCCGCAGACACAGCGGGGGACATCACAGGATCCCGGGGACAAGGTTAATAACACCGCACCAGGATCCTGAGATGTAATCCCGAGTGTGGCTTGGGGTTACCGCTAATGGTGCTGAAATTTAACCCTGAGCCACACTTGGGAAAACCGTCAGGGAGGTTAAGATCACTTTCCTTTTCCACTATAAAATTTTAGATTCCTGTCACTGTTAGCACATGGTTATGCCTCACTTTGAATAAGTCTCAACATCTTACTGATAGCCATTTGCTGGCAGGGGTCTGCAGTCCCCTCTGTGGTAGCAACCATTATTGAAGAGAAAAAAAGGACAATGTGCTAAACTGAAACTTGGTGGACTACTGATCCCAGAAAGTCTATTGCAAATCCTGCCAACCCTCCTGGCTGCAGCGACTTGACTCCAACAACACCACAGTCTCTCCCTCTGGCTCCACATCCAATCCTGGCATGTCTCTCCCAGAGCTTCTCACTGTGCTTCTCACTTCACACTCCATGTTACTCACACTCTCTGCCCTGCCACTTTTCCAGAACCCTCTGGAAACAAAGGAGACGCCAGAGAGATAAAGTACATGCCAGTCACCTGCTGCTACACTAAACCACTCCCCAGCCCCCAGATCAAAAACAAACAGGCCTGCCTAAATTTACCTGCACTGCAGTACTAACAAAAACACTACTCTAGCACCTACCTATCTACCTAAGGTAGAGGGTGCTACACTCACCCCCTACCAGAATACAGCTTTGTCCCCTCCCATGCTGAATCATGAATGAACTGTAAATAACCACAATTTTTTGGAAAGCCGAGTTAAATTTCACTTGCCACACCCAGGCCTGATTACTGCCAGACCTGTTGAATCAAGAAATCACATAAATAGAAGCTGTCTGACAAAGTGCAGCACACTAACAGATCACAAAAAGCCACATATCATGCCACAATCTAAAAAAAATTAAGAACAGATTAGAACAAAGTAATGTACATGTATCGGTCTAGGAAGGGTTTTAAAGCCATTTCTAATGCCGCCTACACACAAGCAGAATTTCAGACAAAAAGAGTCAGATGGGAGCTTTGTATCGTATATTCCGATCCTGTGTATGCCCCATCAGACTTTTTTCTTCGAAGATTCAGACGGACTTAGATATAGAACATGTTCTAAATTTTTTAGACGGAACTAATTACTATCGGTAAAACTACTCGTCTGTATGCTGTTCCGACGTACCAAAAACGACGCATGCTCTGAAGCAAGTACGAGACGGAAGCTATTGGCTACTGGCTATTGAACTTTTTTTTTCTAGTCCCGTCGTACGTGTTGTACGTCACCTCGTTCTGAACGGTCGGACTGTGGTGTGAACATGTGTATGCAAGACAGCTTGAGCGGAATTCCATTGGAACCTTCAGAGTTTATTCCAACGGCAAAACCTGTCGTGTGTACAGGGCATTAGGCTTTGGAACTCCAATGAACCACGGGGAAAGCCATTATCCACAAATGGAGATAACGTGTAACAGCAGTGAATCTTCCCAGGAGTGGCTGGCCTACAAAAATTACTCCAAGAGCATGAGGATGACTCATCCAAGAGGTCATAAATGAACCCAGAACAACATCTAAAGAACTGCAGGCCTCACGTGCCTCAGGTGTTCATGATTCAACAATGAAAAAGAGACTGGGCAAAAATGGCATCCATGGGAGAGTTTCAAGCCACTGCTCACCAAAAAGAACACAAAGGCTCATCTCACATTTGTATATAAAGCAAGTTAATCAGCGCAAATAAAACCTAGCAACAGCAGCTGAACACTGAGGGTCAAATTATCAAATCCCAAATAGCAGTAAAAGTAGAAAAGCATACAATAACATATTAAAATATTAAATGATGAAAGAGTCCATAATGTTCACATTCAAGATGAACAACAAACACCACCAAGTGTCAAAAATGAAGCAGTTTAAGTCTAATTCAACATTGGAGATGTTGAATTAGACTTAAACGTATGAATCCACTTGGTTTCCCTCCTGGAGAGGTCTCTGATAATGTTAGAGCCTCTTCATGAGAGGTGAACCACATCTTCACCCCAAAATTCCAATAATGATGGATCCTTATTATGCATGTTCTTAAAATTCAGGGATACATTGTGGTGACTAAATCCGATTAAGATGTTTTTTTATATGCTCTGCTATTCTTTTCTTTAAAGATCTTTTTGTACCTTACACTTCTCAGAACTATACTTGGTAATCTGAGATAAAACTCCATTGGAGACTCTCTGTATCTTGATTTCCTTTCACCTTTTCTAAACATTCATCTCTAGGGATAATTGATAGATAGCTCTTTCGATCAGTGGGCTTGAAATAAACCTTAGTGAGGAGGTCTCCACTATCCCTGTATATCGCGACTTCTAAAAAATTATTTTCATAATTACTCCATTGATACAATAATTTTATATTATTTCGGTTCTCTTTAAGTAATTCATAAATTGGTGCAGAGTACCTTCTGATCCCCTCCATATCAGTAGCAGATTGTCTATAAATCTTTGGTAAAACATTATTTCAGATCTCCGCTTATCAAAGACAAAGCTATCTTCCCACTCGGCCATAGATATCTGGTTCCAAATACATGCCGTATTCCTATCATATATACTCTATCTTGGATACATAAAAATTCTGACTGCCCGCCTGCCCATCCTATAATGAATAGAATAGACTCAGTGACAGCAAGACTAGGAGAGTATCTTGATAAGTTCTTGCAGCAGAGTGTGCTTCAGACGGAAGCATACCTAAAAGAAAATTGAGTAATTATGAAATTATTTCTTAGATGTCATGATATTTTGGAATGGTGGAGACCCCCTCACTAAGGTTTATTTCAAGCCCACTGATAGAAACAGCTATCCATCAATTAACAATGGACACCACCCAATGTGGTTGCATAATATTCCAAAGGATCAGATAATGCGAGTGAGAAGGAACTGCACAAGAGATAAGGAATTTCTGGAACAATCCCAAGTGATTAAAAGGAGGTTTATACAGAAAGGATACTCATCAGATAATTTAGATAGAAATCATAAAAGAAGTAGCATGAATCCCTAGAGATGAATGTTTAGAAAAGGTGAAAGGAAATCAAGATACAGAGAGTCACCAATTAAGTTTTATGTCAGATTACCATGTACAATTCCAAGAAGTGGAGGCAATATTTTGTTAAAATTGGCCTACTTTGTGTATGGATACAATCTTGGGATCCAAATTACCAGTTCCATTTATTTTTTTGACCTGAATGCCCACAAGTCAATTCATATCTGGACTCTTGTAGACCTACATGGAGCTTTCAATCAGGTCCACATCAGTGGCGGCTGGTGCTCAAAATTTTGGGGGGGTGCAAACAAACTTAAAAATTAAAAAAAAAACCATCAATTGCTGCCACTGTGCCATCATATGCAGCTACTGTACCCATCAATTGCTGCCATTGTGCCCTTCAAACACAGCTACTGTACCCATCAATTGCTGCCACTTTGCCATCATACGTAGCTACTGTACCCACTGCTCCACAGGAAAAACTGACAGGCGGACCTGATTGCAAAGCTTGGGTGAAAAATTCTCAAAGGGGAGTGGTTTGGAGGGTGGTAAAAATGAAGCTTAGCTGTATGTTTTTACTGTCCCTTCCCCCCATCACATGTGTAAAGTAGCATCTCATTGTGTGCTCATGGTCATTATCATTATGATGATCAGAGCACAGCAGGTGCTGTATAGCTCTGTCAGTGTAACATGACTGTGTGGTGCTGACTTTCTTATGGCTGTACTGTTTTATAGTCTGTAACACACATTACAGCCATATATTAACAAAGTAAAAAAAAAGTCCCTCTTCTTCTCTCACCTCCTGGGCCCCTCTATTAACCTGATGGGGCCCAGGAAGTTACTATATACCTTGCCAATCAAGTAGGTGCAGGTTAATAAAGTTATTTAGCTAGTTTGTTTTTTTACCTAGAAATCTGCTCGGGTCCCCCCCCTGCTGGCCGGGCCTGGTACAACAGAGCTGGTTGTACTGCCCTATCAGCAGCCCTGCGTATAAGGGATTGTTTTTAATTTTATTTGATCATTTGTATTTGTAGCGCTGGTAGATTTTAATCTACCGCTGATAGGTAAATCTAGTGGGTCGCTTATTAGAGGAAGTTAGATTTGCCTCTGTTCCAGCTTGGCTGAAGTTGCGTGTAGTTCCACACTGTGCCAGTGGGTGTGGTTGTCACCATGGGCTGGTGTTGGAAGAGCAACGCGTTGAAGCGGATAAGTGCTCCTCTGTCCCGGAGATAACTTGGTGGAGGTGGTCCTCCGAGTTGCATTCTGGGAGAGGGTATTTATGGGACAAACGCCATGTTTAGGGGTTCGTTTTCAGCCACCTGCTGGCCCTCCTGGCCGACAATTATGTGTTAAGAGTACCACCTCGTTCCGGAGGCCCACGTCGCTGCGGCGTGTGGGTGGGCCCAGAAGCCTGTCTGGGGCCTACCACAGCAGCAGAGGAATGGTCCTGAGCTGTCTATCCTGAGTGAAGAAGCTGGACAACCGAGGAGATCCCAGGGGAGAACCCATCATAGAAGGATCATGCATAGTGCTGGTCTGGAGAGGGGCCTGGTGACTCGGTTGGAGGACGCATCCTGAAGTAATCTTACAGCATAGTACTACTGGGTTGGCTTAAAGGTTCAAGTACTGTGTCTGACATTCATCGCAAACCAATACATCCTGTGGTAGAGGATCGTACGGGTTTTATTTTAAACAGTCTGTGGCAGAGACTTTTGTTTGTGCTACGTGCTGGCTGCTAGACAAGTGAGAGAGGTCTATCCAGGCGGGCAAAGATTGAATCCCACAAGGGGAGCGCATTCAACTACAAGTGATAAATTCCAAAGAATGTTCTAAAGAATACTAAGAGAAGGTATTTGAGCTTCCCTGCAGCTTTCCTTCTACCTCTTTCCTGCTACTTCCTTTAATTGTTCATTAAAGCATTGGAAAACCTACTCAAGTGTTTGGTGCTTATATCGTCCAGAGGTAAACTCAACGGAACCCTAGACCCGGTGGCGGTGAAAAAGAGGTATCGAGAGTGAAGGTAACAAGCCTGCTTTAAACCAGCAGCTCCACCGAGAGTTGTTGCTACATATTTTTAACAGTTTTTTCCACAGTTGTATTTTATTGTATTCAATATTGTGTGCATGTTGTCACTTTATTTAGCAAGCGCTGTTAATCACGGAATTTATCCAGTGCTGTCTATCTCTCATTATATGGACTTCTTATCTTAACCATATATAATTACATCTCACGAGTATTGGGTTCATTGCATATATACTTTTGTTTTGCTATAATATTGGATCACTTTCATCTAGCGCTGCACATTTACTGAATTATATTGATTACAAGGGTTGGAACCATCACCTTGTGTGCTAGCTGCTTTAATGATCGGTGCACTCACTACATACATTGATGTTTGTATATGATACTTGCCATAAACACTGAGGTCAATATCCTTGAATTTCTTTTGTGGACTGTAGGTTATTGTACATCTATATTTTCCAATGTCGGAGATGGTGACGTTTCTGATTTCCATATTAGCGATTCCTTTGGTGATGTCCTGTTGATTAATAGACATTCTCGGTTTGGACGATGTCCCCTTCCTGTCAAACCTTAGAACCTCCTTGCCCTGGAAAAGCCACGACATGGCGAGGAACTGAATGTTTATTGAAGGGTCATCGACTTTGAAAGAACACGGCAGTACAATGTTCTTTCCCAGCTGGGCTCTGTGTGGTGATGGAGCAAAAACCACCAAGGCGGCTTCATTGTGCAGAAAAGCTGAAAAACAAAACATGAACCATGCATACACAAAGGTTAGATTACAATTATAATAAATATAAAAGATAAATGAAATAAAAGCATATTCATCAGCAGTTTGGTTCTGTAGGAATCCCAAATTGACCAAAAACCATTATGCACTTGCAATATGGATATACCTTTATAACTAGGGATGCACCAATGTCATTTTTTTAAGACTGAGTACGAGTACCGATACTTTTTCTAAGTACTCGCCGATATCAATTACGGATACCTATCGTCTAAGAAGAGTAGGTAGAGGGGTAGTTTGGGAGGTGGGACAGGGGGAGTTAGGGATTTGGGTAAGGCTGGGTTGAGGGCAGGGTGGGGGGGGGGGTGGTTAAGTGAGGACAGGGTGGGGGTGGAGGGGGGGGTAGGAGGGTAAGTAAGGGCAGGGCGGGGGGGAGCTAGAATGGACTCTGGGAACACAAAGGACAGAGAGAGCAGCACCATCTAAGTGCACTATGACCGCAATTTAATGTATACTGTATATAATGTGTACCACTACACCGACCTTCCTGATCCCTACGCTGACCTACCTGATCCCCACACTGACTACTACACTGACCTACCTGATTCTTGCACTAACCTACCTTATTCCTACACTGGCCACTACACTGACCTACTTGATTCCTTCACTGACCTACCTGATTCCTACACTTGCCTACCTGATTCCTACACTGGCCACTACACTGACCACTACACTGACCTACCTGATTCCTTCACTGACCTACTTGATTCCTACACTGGCCACTAGACTGACGACTACACTGATCTACCTGATTCCTGCACTGGCCACTACACTAACCTACCAGATTGCTTCACTGACCTACCTGCTTCCTACCCTTGCCTACCTGATTCCTACACTAGCCACTACACTGACCTACCTGATTCCTGCACTGATCTACCTTATAGCTACACTGACCTACCTGATTCCTACACTGACCACTACACTGACCTACCTGACTCCTACACTGACCCATCTGGTTCCTCTACATCACAGGTGTCAAACACAAGGCCCGCGGGCTGAATCTGGCCCTCCAGGCCATTTCATGTGGCCCTCGCACCTCTCCTGCAGCTGCAGGAGAGCTCCAGCCCTCCTCTGGTCCTCCTCCAGACCCCTACTTTCTGCTTTCAAGCAATGCATCCAGCTTCTTTCCAGTAGCAGCATAAGGAAAGGGGGTGCACTGTGATGTAAGGGAGAGTGATGGACTCAACTTCTTATGGTGGGGTGGCTCTTGACATCTAATAAATATAGACATTATAATAAATATAAAATAAATAAATAAATATAAAAGATAAATAAAATAAAAGCATATTCATCAACAGTTTGAGTTTGTAGGAATCCCAAATTGACCAAAAACCATTATACACTTATAATATGGAAATAAATGTATAACTAGGGATGCACCAATGCCATTTTTTAACACGGAGTCCTCGCTGATACCAATCACGGATACTTAGGAAGAGTAGGTAGAGGGGTAGTTTGGGAGGTGGGGCAGGGGGAGTTAGGGGTTTAAAAGACACAGAGTAATAACCCAGCGCCAGTGATAGACCACCCGGAGAGTTTAAAAACAACACATGTGCTGTATAGCATGTAAAACATGTGTATTACACACAACCCTTACACAATTTAGAGGGGGGGGAGGGGGGGTTTAGGTAAGGCTGGGGTGAGGGCAGGGTGGGGGAGGGGTAAGTGAGGACAGAGTGGGGGTGGGGGGGGGGTAGGAGGGTAAGTAAGGGCAAGGTGGGGGGGGCTAGAATGGACTCTGGGAACACAAAGGACAGAGAGAGCAGCACCATCTAAGTGCAGTATGACCGCAATTTAATATATACTGTATATAATGTGTACCACTACACTGACCTTCCTGATTCCTACACTGACCTACCTGATCCCCACACTGGCTACTACACTGACCTACTTGATTCTTACACTGACCTACCTGATTCCCCTCCTAAACTGATCACTACACTGATCTACCTGATTCCTGCACTGGCCACTACACTGACCTACCTGATTCCTTCACTGACCTACCTGATTCCTTCACTGACCTACCTGATTCCAACACTTGCCTACCTAATTCTTACACTAGCCACTACACCGACCTAACAGATTCCTGCACTGACCTACCTAATAGCTACACTGACCTACATGATTCCTTCACTGACCTACCTGACACCTTCACTGACCTACCTGACTCCTACACTGACCTACCTGACTCCTACACTGACCTACCTGACTCCTACACTGACCCATCTGGTTCCTCTACATGCTGCCCTCCTATCCACCTCCTGCTACCCTGGGATCCTGTGTACTACTCCGCAGCACTGCTGGGGGGGGGATGTGTCAGGAAGGAGAGCGGGGAAGGGGCCGGAAAATATGTCTTTTACTGGCCCCTTCCTTGTCTTAATAAATAGAGGCAGTGATCCGTACCGATCACTGACTCTGTCAATTCATAACTGAGGCATAGTAAACTGTGTTTACTATGCTTCAGGTTATAAATGGATAAGAAGCTTTGTACATTCATTCTGTGTAGCTGAGGCTGCAGAAATGGAGATTGAGGACTGTGTCCTTAATCTCCTTTCTCTGTCTCAAAGGTGAAACATCAGAGGTCTGTTTAGACCCCTAACATTTCACCAAAGCCCTTAAACGAGGCTCCTAAAAATTTTTTAAAAATGTAAGAAATTAAAAATTGTAAAACAAATAAATAAATACTGTAAATAAATAAAATACAATTCTAAAAAAAAAAATACTGACATCAGTGGCAAAACTACCAGGGTCACAAAGGTCACACTTGTGACTGAGCCCTGGTGTTCCACCACCGTGGGGGGGCAACTGAGGAGTCCTTTTGTGTTTTTTTGCGCTGGGACCCTGAAGGTTCTAGTTACGCCTCTGTCCCAATGGTTGTATTTAAATTTGTGTGTGCACATATGTGAGGGTGGAGCAAGTTTAAAATTTTTTAGGGGGGTTCTTAGTGCTTTGGTGTAACTTTATTTTTGATACTTTTTATCACTAAAACTTTGTATCACTTAGGGGACAAAAAGTCCCCAATGTTATATTATATATAGGGATGAGCTCGATGTTCGGGTGGAACATAAGTTCGACTCAAACATCGGGTGTTGGCTCCTGTTGGCTGAAGAACGATCATTATGGGGCGTTCGCGGCAAATTTGAGCGCCGTAGAACGCCCCATAATGCACTGCGAGATCGCAGTGCATTGCTGTATGATGATTGGCCAAAACATGCACCTGACCTGCATAGTATACCTATGATGCAACATCGGACAATGTTGAAAGATGAGTGATACTGGGAATATAATCCCCATATGACAGACGGTGATAGTGTATGATTCATTAACAGGGACACCTGGGAACAAATAATAAATATGTGTATAAGTATAACAATAATAAAAATTAGTATAAATTTGTAAATAATGATGAACCCGATGTGACTCCTGAAAAAGTGATGAAAAGAGTAAAAAATTCAAAAGTGATGTTCCTCTGACTGGAAAGTAGATTAAAGAATATACATGTGTAGGAGTACCAAAGTGATCAAATATACTCCAAATAAAGGAGGGGAACAGTGTGAGTGAATAAAATAGAACTAACCACCAAAGTAGAGTCCTCCGACAGAGAGGTATATATACCACCAACCACCACATATATACCACCAACGTCACGCTGGCGAATGCTGGAGGGGAGGCGTCAACACCTGAGCGGTATAACCACTCGGCAGTTGGCGCCGAATGCTCCCTCGTGAAAGACACTGATGGAAAACACAAGGGATTGGCGCGATGACGTCAATACTGATGTCACACGCACTGCGCTGGGGGCGTAGCGTCTATGTGCAGTGGAGCGTCCATCCCAAACCCCCCAGATATCAAAGGCACAGGGGGAGGAAGGGGAGGATGACTGTGTGCATTGCAGCTCCTGGGACAGAAAAAAGCCGCAGCCAAACAGCGTGACCAACCAACCACACATGAACACAACACCATCCAGATAGTAAATGTTAATGGTTGTAAGAAAGTAATGTAAAAACATTGAAAGAGTGCCAGGAATGCTACCAATGAGTAATCCCATGCCCAAACCTTATATAAACAAGTAAAACAAATAACTCTGACACATAGTATCATGTATCAGAATATGCAGTCCATAATTGCATGCTTCCATCCCTGGATTTATTTGAAAAAGGAAAAATGGTCGGGAATTTAAATGAGGTGTAGGACCTGTAGATCCAATGCCTCCATCCCTAATATGAGGAGAAAACAAGGGGGTTTTCATTACACCTTTATATATATTCTATAGATACGTCTGTCACATAGGCTTCTGATGAGTGGACATACCCACGTTGAGCCTTGTTGATGCTACAGCTATATTATATCTTGGAACATTATCTACCTAGCCATCAATTATGTCTGACGATGTCGCAAATTTATAAATCAATTTTTTGGTTCCTGTATCATGTGAACTTTGATGTCAGTATTGGGCATTTGCCATCTGTATCTCCATGCCATGACTAGGGATGAGCTGAACACCCCCCTGTTCGGTTTGCGGCAGAACATGTGAACTGAGAAAAAGTTTATGCAAACACGCAAACACCGTCTAAGTCTATGGGACCCGAACGTGAAAAATCAAAAGTGCTTATTTTAAAGGCTAATATGCAAGTTATTGTCATAAAAACTGCTTGGGGACCGACCTGGGTCCTGCCTCAGGGGCCATGTATCAAAGCGAAAAAAAGTTTTAAAAAAGGCTGTTTTTTCGTGAGCAGTGATTTTAATAATGCTTAAAGTGAAACAATAAAAGTGAAATATTCCTCTAAATATTGTGCCTGGAGGGTGACTATAGTATGCCTGTAAAGTGGTCCCTGCAGCAAAATGACATTTCTAAAGGAATAAAAGTCATTTAAAACTGCTTGCGGCTATAATGTATTGTCGGGTCCCGGCAATATAGATAAAAAATCATTGAGAAAAACGGCATGGGTTCCCCCCCAGCCCATTACCATGCCCTTTGGGTCTGGTATGAATATTAAGGGGAACCCCGCACCCAGATTTAAAAAAAAAAAAAGGCGTGGGGCCCCCAGGCCCTATATACTCTGAACAGCAGTATACAGGCGGTCCCCTGGTTACAAACAAGACAGGGACTGTAGGTTTGTTCTTAAGTTGAATCTGTTTGTAATTTGGAACAGGTACCTTTTTTAAGTGTAGCTCCAGCCAAAAAATCTATTTTTAAGCTTTTTGGATAACATAGAGAAGGGTTATCACCCCTGTAACATTTGTTTTGCTGTCTGTGTCCCTGTTCAGAAGATTTCACTTCACTTTCTGTCCCAATGACAATTGGATTTTGAAAATTTTGGGTTATTAGGGAAACAAGGATTGGTGATAAAGCATCAGTGGAGACACCTTTTTCCCATATTAACTCTTACAGGAGAGAATTTCCCTTCCTAGGGGTAGATTTCCTCTCGCTTCCTGTTGTCTCCCTCCATTTGTAAGTAGGAGTCGTTTGTAAGTGGGATGTTTGAAAATAGGGGACCGCCTGTATATACTATACGGCCTGCCCTATATACTCTGCGGAAAATTGGGCCTTAGGTGTTGGTGGTACCAGAACACTGTAAACCCTCACAGTTACTCTTGGTGGGCAGTGGAACGGGCCCTGCTGTGAAATATTAGATCAAGAATTGTAATTACATGCCACTGTTAAACAGGGGCAGAAAAATTGGGCCTTTGGTGGTGGTGGTGGTGCCAACACTCTAAGCCCTCACAGTTACTTTTGGTGGGCGCAGGAACGGGCCCTGCTGTGAAATATTATATCAAGAATTGTAATTACATGCCACTGTTAAACAGGGGCAGAAAAATTGGGCCTTTGGTGGTGGTGGTAGCACAACACTGTAAAGCCTCACAGATACTTTTGTTGAGCGCAGGAACAGGCCCTGCTGTGAAATATTAGATCAAAAATTGTAATTACGCGCCCCCTTTAAACAGGGGCAGAAAAATTGGGCCTTAGGCAGTGGTGGTGGTGCCACAACACTGTAACCCCTCACAGATTCTCTTGTTGAGCGCAGGAACGAGCCCTGCTATGAAATATTAGAGCAAAAAAAGAATTACATGCCCCTGTTAAACAGGGGCAGAAAAATTGGGCCTTAGGCCGTGGTGGTGGTGGCACAACACTGTAAAGCCTCACAGATACTATTGTTGAGCACAGGAATGGGCCCTGCTGTGAAATTTTAGATCAAAAATTGTAATTACGCACCCTTAAACGGGGGCAGAAAAATTGGGCCTTAAGCAGTGGTTTTGGTGCCACAACACTGCAACCCCTCAAGATACTCTTGTTAAGTGCAGGAACGAGCCCTGCTGTGAAATATTTGATCAAAAATTGTAATTACATGCCCCCTTTAAACAGGGGCAGAAAAATTGGGCCTTAGGCAGTGGTGGTGGTGCCCTGAACCAAAAATATTCTTAGAAGCTATTTTCATGAAGATTGAGAAGGAATAGGATAGTCACTCAGCATAATAGGATAGTTACTCAGCATATGCAGTCTTCAAGGGATCCCACATCCATAGAAAAATCAATCGGTTACATCAGCATCAGGTGCTTGGTAGCTGGTGATCCAAGACTGATTCATTTTTATGAATGTGAGCCGATCAACAGAGTCTGTGGACAGGCACACTATGTGATCGGTTACAAAGCCTCCAGCAGCACTGAATGTGCGTTCAGAAAGAATGCTGGATGCAGGACAGGCCAGTAGCTCAATTGCATATTGAGCAAGCTCTGGCCAGTGGTCCATCCTCAAAACCCAGTAACCCAGTGGATGCTCTGTTGGAAAGGTCTCCAAGTCTGATCTTGCCCCTAGATATTCCTGCACCATGTAATTTAGACGCTGGCAATGGTTGCTGGAAACGATCAGACCTTGGTGCTGAGGACTGAAGAATTGTCTGAAGGCATCGGTCAGCTTCGCCTTCTCCACGGCTTTCTGTGACTGAACGAAGCCTCAGCAACACGTTGTCCAGCACCAGGAAATTTTAACCTCCCCGGCTCTGGAAACGCATTGCACAAACCTTTCTTCAAGGCCTCCTGAAGATGTTTCATCCTCTGCTCCCTCTGTGAAGGCTCTATAAGTTCTGCAACCTTACCCTTCTAATGTGGATCAAGAAGGGTTGCCAGCCAGTAATGATCCCTCAATAGTGAATAACATTCAATAAAATGATATTGACATCAAATCAGCTGATATATGGTAAATCAATTAAGTGCTAATAAAATGTCGCAAAAATATGATAAAAATATATATTATAGTGAGGAAACAGTTCATATGATAAAGTGAAGGTGAAATAAAGTCCAAAAATTATGATATTCAAAGCAGGACCATGGGTCAGTATTCCACTGCTAGTGCTGCCCACCACCTGGTGATAAAGTAATGGAGGCTTACCGGAAAACCTGCGACCACCCTTTTTCAGGGGGGTCAAAACAGGCTTAGTAGAGATATATGGATCACAGGGGATGTCCCACAGGAGACGCTGCTGAAATCTCCCCAACCTCCTTCATGGACAGCTGATCAGCGACAACAAGGAGCACCTTAGAAGATGTAGTCCCAGGAGCACTTCCCATAGAGCAATCAGTGTATGCTTCCAAAAATCCAGCGAAGGCGAGCCATGAATTCCAAAAGTAAAAAAAGACTCCAATAGCGCAAATAAACTATGGCTGATTTATTGAAGTTAAAAAACAATTACATAAAAATCCTAGCAGGTATAGTATTGGAGACTCCACTGCTGGTTAAAATAAAATCATGCATGCGCAATGCGTGTTCACGTTGTGACCCTACGGCCGTTTCGTCACAACTGACGTCATCAGGGGTACACAACAGCGCACGCGCCTTATAGGCCCAAACGGCGCGGTGAGAAACGCAGCCGTTGGCTGGCTAAAAACAGTGCTGAAGCCTGATTGGTCAAATTAAGTATGGTTCTAACCTCATACAAAAGGGGAAGGGGGCCTATCCAGTTAGCATGGAGATAACTTTCCTGACAGCTAAAAGACGGCCAGGACAATGTACATATAACAGACTGAAAGGGTGTTATTAAGACCGGTGCCATCTAGTGGATATTTAAGGCAATACTCAAAATATATGGGATGTTAAATAGATCTTTTCTAAAGGTAAAAAGACATATACAATAAATATAAATATGTATAACATAGCAATTGGCATGTACAACACTCCAATAGATATAGATAAAGAAGCTAAAACTTAACACCATACTGCCAAAAAAGAAAATGATCAAATCAAAGAGAATAATCTTATATACATTCCAAAATTGATAAAAAGTCGGGAATCCCTGATATTAATAAGGTGCAAGAGGAGTGCAAGAGGAGTGTGAGTGTGAGTGTCATGAACAGGTGTGACCAGATTGTGTGGACTGCAAAGAGGAAACCAAAACGCAAGTAAAGTGAAATAAGAATAATGTTTATTTAAGATAAGTGATATAAATAAACAAACACCCCAAATACAAATAGTGCTCAACCAACCAACAGAAACCCACAGACAACAGATAATATATACAGCCAAAGGGAAGTACCAAAATCAAACACGTAAGCCAGGCCAGGGTCATACACAGGGGATCAGCAACTGAACAAGGGCAGGATAGGAGAGGGAGATAATGGATGGGATATGGATACAATGGAATAGGAACACAGGAGGGACAGGATCAGGATGGGATCGGATACAGGCTCAGGAGAAGGTTCAGGTTCAGATACAGGTACAGGTTTACAGATACAGGTCATGGCGCAAGGAAGAAAGATACCAAGGCAAGCCTGTGAGGGCTTGCCGGGTATTTATAAGGCAGTAGTAATTGGCCTCATGTTACAGCTGAGCGCAGAGGGTGCTGTTTGCTCCACACTGCCGGAGTGCACCTGCTGGTGAACACCGGTACTACGGTCCAAGGATGCAACAGTGCCACCAGCAGGAGAGTCCTCTTACTACAGGTCCTAGGTGTTGGAAGACACCCACTGGTGGACACTGGTACTGCGATCCAAGAGACCGATAGCGCCGCCAACGGGTAAACCCTCTCATGACAGTACCCCCCCGCAAAGGAGCGGCCTCCGGATGCTCCAACAAGATGAAATTGTCAAAAGTTCATGGCCTCAAACCGAACAACAGATGAGGGCACATCAGGCTGGGCATCGGGTACATCAAACTGGACAGTGGGTACATCCGAGAAGACAGCGGGCACATCCGAGAAGACAGCGGGCACATCCGAGAAGACAGCAAGCACATCCGAGATGACAGCGGGCAGGAACACACCAAGCTGGGCAGCAGGCACGGGCACTTCGAGCTGGGCAGCAGGCACGAGCACTTAGAGCTGGGCAGCAAGCACAGGCACTTCAAGCTGGGCAGCAGGCACGGGCACTTTGAGCTGGGCAGCAGGCACATCAGGCTGGGCAGCAGGCACGGGCACTTCGAGCTGGGCAGCAGGCCCATCAGGCTGGGCAGCAGGCATGGGCACTTCAGGCTGGGCAGCAGGCACGGGCACTTCAGGCTGGGCAGCAGGCACATCAGGCTGGGCAGCAGGCACGGGCACTTCGAGCTGGGCAGCAGGCACATCAGGCTGGGCAGCAGGCACAGGCACTTCGAGCTGGGCAGCAGGCACATCAGGCTGGGCAGCAGGCATGGGCACTTCAGGCTGGGCAGCAGGCACGGGCACTTCAGGCTGGGCAGTAGGCACATCAGGCTGGGCAGCAGGCACGGGCACTTCGAGCTGGGCAGCAGGCACTGTGAGCTGGGCAGCAGGCATGGGCACTTCGAGCTGGGCAGCAGGCACATCAGGCTGGGCAGCAGGCACAGGCACTTCGAGCTGGGCAGCAGGCACATCAGGCTGGGCAGCAGGCATGGGCACTTCAGGCTGGGCAGCAGGCACGGGCACTTCAGGCTGGGCAGTAGGCACATCAGGCTGGGCAGCAGGCATGGGCACTTCGAGCTGGGCAGCAGGCACTGTGAGCTGGGCAGCAGGCATGGGCACTTCGAGCTGGGCAGCAGGCACATCAGGCTGGGCAGCAGGCTCGGCACTTCGAGCTGGGCAGCAGGCACATCAGGCTGGGCAGCAGGCATGGGCACTTCAGGCTGGGCAGCAGGCACGGGCACTTCAGGCTGGGCAGCAGGCACATCAGGCTGGGCAGCAGGCACGGGCACTTTGAGCTGGGCAGCAGGCACATCAAGCTGGGCAGCAGGCACAGGCACTTCGAGCTGGGCAGCAGGCACATCAGGCTGGGCAGCAGGCATGGGCACTTCAGGCTGGGCAGCAGGCACGGGCAATTCAGGCTGGGCAGCAGGCACATCAGGCTGGGCAGCAGGCACGGGCACTTTGAGCTGGGCAGCAGGCACTGTGAGCTGGGCAGCAGGCACGGGCACTTCGAGCTGGGCAGCAGGCACATCAGGCTGGGCAGCAGGCATGGGCACTTCAGGCTGGGCAGCAGGCATTGGCACTTCAGGCTGAGCAGCAGGCACATCAGTCTGGGAAGCTGGCACATCAGTCTGGGAAGCTGGCACTGAGACATTAGGCTGGAGGGCAGGCACTGGGACAATAGGCTGGAAATCGGGCACATCAGACTGAGAAGCTGGCACATCAGACTGGGAAGCTGGCACATCAGACTGGGAAGCTGGCACATCAGGCTGGAAGGCAGGCATCGAGACATCAGGCTGGAAGGCAAGCTTCGAGACATCAGGCTGGAAGGCAGGCAGTGAGACAGACTGGGAAGCTGGCACATCAGACTGGGAAGCTGGCACATCAGACTGGGAAGCGGGCACGTCAGACTGGGAAGGCAGGCACATCAGGCTGGAAGGCAGGCATCGAGACATCAGGCTGGAAGGCAAGCTTCGAGACATCAGGCTGGAAGGCAAGCTTCAAGACATCAGGCTGGAAGGCAAGCTTCGAGACATCAGGCTGGAAGGCAGGCATTGAGACATCAGACTGGAAGGCAGGCACTGAGACATCAGACTGGGAAGCTGACACATCAGACTGGGAAGCGGGCACATCAGACTGGGAAGCGGGCACATCAGACTGGAAGCCAGGCACCGAGACATCGAGCTGGAGGGCAGGCACCGAGACATCAGGCTGGAAGGCAGGCACCGAAACACCAGGCTGGAAGGCAAGCACATCAGACTGGAAAGGGGGCACCGACTGGCAAGTGGGCACATCAGACTGAAAGGCAGGCATCGAGACATCAGGCTGGAAAGCGGGCACATCAGACTGGAAGGTAGATACATCAGGCTGGAAGGCAGGCACATCAGGCTGGAACAGGTTGGTTGGTGTGGAAGCAAGTTGGGTTACTGGCAGGATCGTGTGAGTGGGGAAGAACTTCCGTTTCTTCTTTGGCTTAACTGCTGGAGATCTGTAGGTGGCTGTAAGACTGTAGACATGAGGTGAGGCATACTGAAAGGAAGGGCTGGGATATGGCAAGGAAGGGGGAACAGCAGCCAGAGGAAGTTCTTGTGGGGAAGTTGCAGGTATTAGAGAAGAGGCAGGTGGGTTAAAGGCAGGATAGGTGCAGGAAGTAGAAACAGGGTATTGATACTTGGTGGGGAGTAGGGTATATTGGACTGTAGCTGAGGTTGCCAGGGGTGATGGGAGAAAGGACATCTTAGCAGGCAGGTGTTTAGTAGCAGGTCTGGGTTGTAGAGAACTGACAGAAGCTGGGCATAACAGGTCTGACCATGCCTGAAGTACAGGTAGCACAAAAGTGGGCTCACATTCCCTCTGTCTGACCAGCGACTGCACTTCATCTATACAATCTTTCAACAACTGTTTGGGACAAACCAAATAGTGCTCAAAAAAGGATGCAGAGTCATCCTCCAACAGCCATACTAAGGACGCAACCTGGTTAATGCTGAAGGGGGAGAAAAGTCATCATGGCCCTTTGGGATACAAGGCAGAGCCAGCTCGGTACACATTCCAATCAAAGGCTGAACATTCTCAAACAGTATACTGCCCTGATCGACCACAGAGTGAGCTAAACGGATAATTTCCAGCAGCTGATCACTGGACCACCCTTTCAATGTCTGGCGGAGATATTCAGAACTCTCTGTTGCCAGCAGAGCATAATAAACAATTATATCTGAATTCATCCCAGCAATGTGAAACAGAACCGAGATGGTTCCTCTGTGTAGCCACTTCTGGTCAGAGATGGCCTTGGTATACTGTCATGAACAGGTGTGACCAGATTGTGTGGACTGCAAAGAGGAAACCAAAACGCATGTAAAGTGAAATAAGAATAATGTTTATTTAAGATAAGTGATATAAATAAACAAACACCCCAAATACAAATAGTGCTCAACCAACCAACAGAAACCCACAGACAACAGATAATATATACAGCCAAAGGGAAGTACCAAAATCAAACACGTAAGCCAGGCCAGGGTCATACACAGGGGATCAGCAACTGAACAAGGGCAGGATAGGAGAGGGAGATAATGGATGGGATATGGATACAAGGGAATAGGAACACAGGAAGGACAGGATCAGGATGGGATCGGATACAGGCTCAGGAGCAGGTTCACGTTCAGATACAGGTACAGGTTTACAGATACAGGTTACAGGTCAGGGCGCAAGGAAGAAAGATACCAAGGCAAGCCTGTGAGGGCTTGCCGGGTATTTATAAGGCTGTAGTAATTGGCCTCATGTTACAGCTGATGGCAGAGGGTGCTGTTTGCTCCACACTGCCGGAGTGCACCCGCTGGTGGACACCGGTACTACGGTCCAAGGATGCAACAGTGCCACCAGCAGGAGAGTCCTCTTACTACAGGTCCTAGGTGTTGGAAGACACCCGCTGGTGGACGCTGGTACTGCGATCCAAAGACCGATAGCGCCACCAACGGGTAAACCCTCTCATGACAGTGAGTATGGAATGTGGAATTACCATAACAAGTATAGCAAGACCACTAACCAAAAAAAAACAATATTGTAAACATTAGCCAAGGGGGGCATCAACTAATATTAATAAAATAGTTGATGTCCCACTCAATGTTTAAGCCATTGGGGGCACGAGAACCATGCTTATAAATCCAGTTTGTTTCTGATCTAGAAATGGTTCTCCTGCCATTACTGCCACGCCAGTGGGGGACATATTTTTCTATACCAATAAAAGAGGTACCCTTAGGGTCTCTATTATGCACAAGATAATAGTGTCTAGAGACACTATGCTTGTCAAAGCCTTGCCTTATGTTGGTGATATGTTCACCCAGCCTGACATGCAACATCCTAATGGTTCGTCCTACATATTCCAATCCACATGGACACCTCAGGAGGTACACAAAGCATTTAGTGGTGCATGTCATAAGCGACTTGATAGGATATGTAACACCTTTCTCACCGCGCCATTTGGGCTTATAAGGCGCATGCGCTATTGCGTACCTCTGATGACGTCAGTTGTGACGAAACGGCCGTAGGGTCACAACGTGAACACGCATCGCGCATGCGCGATTTTATTTTAATCAGCAGTGGAGTCTCCAATACTATCCCTGCTAGGATTTTTATGTAATTGTTTTTTAACTTCAATAAATCAGCCATAGTTTCTCTGAACTATTGGAGTATTTTTTTCTTTTGGAATTCATGGTTCGCCTTCGCTGGATTTTTGGAAGCATATACTGATTGCTCTATGGGAAGTGCTCCTGGGACTACATCTTCTAAGGTGCTCCTTGTTGTCGCCGATCAGCTGTCCATGAAGGAGGTTGGGGGTATTTCAGCAGTGTCTCCTGCGGGACATCCCCTGTGATCCATATATCTCTACTAAGCCTGTTTTGACCCCCCTGAATAAGGGTGGTCGCAGGCTTTCCGGTAAGCCTCCATTACTTTATCACCAGGTGGTGGGCAGCACTAGCGGTGGAATACTGACCCATGGTCCCGCTTTGAATATCATAATTTTTTATTTCACCTTCACTTTATCGTATGAACTGTTTCCTCACTATATTATATATTTTTATCATATTTTTGCGAAATTTTATTAGCACTTAATTGATTTACCATATATCAGCCAATTTGATGTCAATATCATTTTTTTTAATGTTATTCACTATTGTTGGTTATTTGATTTATTGACATATCACATTTCACATTTTGTGACATATGTCCAGCACTGCACTGTTCATTTTTTGTATCTATCTTTTGTGCCCTTATATCGGGGTTATAATGTTCAGCAGCAGTACTCTCTTCACGGTTTTTCTACATAAGTATTTTTATATTTTGTTTATGCACCTAGTGCAATTCTTTTTCGTTATATTTAGTAATGATCCCTCTTCTTGATAGCACGAATGCTAGGGTTCTTTGCAGGATCAGGGAGGCCATGCAGTGTAAGTTTGCAGAGGCATTCGATCCTGAGTCCTCTGGGTCACTAAGGATCACATGATCCGTTACCACCTCCTCCCAGCCACGTACAACTCCATGGGTTTCTGGGGACTGAAAACGATCCCTTGAAGACTGCTGCTGATGCTGAGTGTTATCCTCCACCTCCATGCTGACACAATCCTCCTCCTCCTCTTCCTGTGTGATCGGCAGCCCACAGGAATACTACCTGGATAAAGGGGGACTTGAGGGGCAAGGAAGTCCTCCTCTTCCTCTTGCTGTTCTGCCTCCAGTGCCCTCTCCATTATTCAACAAAGCGTGTGCTCCAACGGGAAGACAAGAGGGACAGTATCATGTGCCTGCCTCAGGAGATCCTGTAAGCCCGGGTACCTGCTCAAGAACCGCTGCACCACCAAATTCAGGACATGAGCCAAACAGGGACTATGGGTCAAGTGTCCCTGTCAGAGGGCAGAAAGGAGGTTGGTGCCATTGTTGCATACAACCATTCCTGGCTTAAGCTGGCATGACGTCAACCTCTTCTGAGCCTGCCCCTGCAGAGCTGACAGAATCTCTGCCCCAGTGTGGCTCCTGTCCCCTAAGCAGACCAACTCAAGCACTGCATGGCATCTTTTTGCCTGAGTGCTTGCGTAGCCCCTTGAATGGAGCACCGCTGGTTCAGAGGACAGATCTGCAAAGGAAGAGGCCATAGAGGAAGAAGAAGAGGAGGGGGTGGAGGATAGAGCTGTGGCAGAATCACCACTAGCATTTTGGAGGCATGGTGGCAGAACAAGCTCCAAGAATACTGAACTCTGTCCTGCATCCTTCCCAGCTGCCAGCAGAGTTACCCAGTGCACCGTGAAAGAAAGGTAACGTCCCTGTCCATGTCTGCTGGACCAAAAGTCAGTGGTAATATGCACCTTACTGCTGACTGCCCTGTCCAACAAGGCCAAGACATTGCCTTCCACATGCTGGTAAAGAGCCGGAATGGCCTTCCGTGAAAAGAAATGGCGTTTGGGAAACAGCCACCGAGGTACCGCACATTCCACAAATTTGCGAAAGGGGGCAGAGTCTACCATCTGAAAAGGCAGCAGTGGCTGAGGCTGAGTGACAGAGGATGAGGAGGGTGAGGATGGCTTTGTGATCCACTCTACCAACTCTTTTGCATGTTGTGGCTCAACACGGCCAGCTGTCGAAAAAAAGGACAAGTGTGCCCCACGGCCATGTGCTGAGGATGCACTGTGTCCACGACCAGCACTGTTGGCTGTTGACACAGAGCCTGCTTGTCCTCTTTTAGTGACCTGTGAGCACCTGCCTTTCCTTGGTGGCCTTCCAGACATACTGTAAAATTGGATTAGCAAAACACCGCCTGAAGTTTACTAGAAAAATTACACCAGGAATGGCCTGCAGTCAGGTATAGGCTTGGCTAGACTAGAATGCAGTGGATATATATTTAGGAGACTGTATATATATTTCATGCACTGAAGATCACTGAATCAACTGCCTGAAAGTGTATTTGAAAATGTACCCCAGGAATGGCCTGTAGTCAGGTATAGGCTTGGCTAGACTAGAATGCAGTGGATATATATGTAGGAGACTGTATATATATTTTATGCACTGCAGATCACTGAATCACCTGCCTGCCTGCCTAAAAGTGTATTTGAAAACGTACACCAGGAATGGCCTGTAGTCAGGTATAGGCTTGGCTAGACTAGAATGCAGTGGATATATATGTAGGAGACAATATATATATATATTTTATGCACTGAAGATCAGTGAATCACCTGCCTGCCTGAAAGTGTATTTGAAAATGTACACCAGGAATGGCCTGTAGTCAGGTATAGGCTTGGCTAGACTAGAATGCAGTGGATATATATGTAGCAGACTGTATATATATATTATGCACTGCAGATCACTGAATCACCTGCCTGCCTGCCTGAAAGTGTATTTGAAAACGTACACCAGGAATGGCCTGTAGTCAGGTATAGGCTTGGCTAGACTAAAATGCAGTGGATCTATATGTAGAAGACTGTATATATATTTTATGCACTGCAGATCACTGAATCGCCTGCCTGAAAGTGTATTTGAAAACATACACCAGGAACTACCTGCAGTGAGATACAGGCTTGGCTAGACTAGAATGCAGTGGATATATATATATGTTGGAGACTGTATATATATTTAATGCACTGCAGATCACTGAATCACTTGCCTGCCTGAAAGTGTATTTGAAAAAACTTACACCAGCAATGGCCTGCAGTCAGATATAGGCTTGGCTAGACTAGAATGCAGTGGATATATATTTAGGATACAGTATATATATTTTATACACTGCAGATCACTGAATAACCTGCCTGGCCTGCCTGCCTGAAAGTGTATTTGAATACGTACACCAGGAATGGCCTGCAGTGAGATCTAGCTAAACTGGATACAGTGGATATATATATATACCAGTCTGACTGTATATATATATTAAATACACTGCAGCTAACTGAATCAACTACCTGCCTGAAGTGTATTAGAAACAGTACAGCAGGAACGATCTGCAGTGAGATCTAGCTAAACTGAATACAGTGTATGTATGTATATATATCTATATCTATAGATATATATATCTATAGATATATATATATATCTACAAAGCTAGGATGTATCCGTCCGATTTTCTCCTACTTTATCCACTTTCAGACGATCCCTGAAAACTCAGCTCTTCAGAGAAGCCTATCTGGCCCCCACGTAACAACTGTACATTTATCTTCTCAATCAGCATATCACCCACAGTTATTAACTCTTGTATCTCCTGACTTTTCCTCTTAGATTGTGAGCTCTAAGGAGCAGGGCCCTCTGATTCCTACTGTATTAAAGTGTATTGTATTTGTACTGTCTACCCTCAAGTTGTAAAGCGCTACGTAAACTATTGGCACTATATAAATCCTGTATAATAATAATAATAATAATAATAATGTATGTATATATATATATATATATATATATATATATATATACAAAATACACTGCAGCTAACTGAATCAATTGCCTGCCTTAAGTAGATTAGAAACAGTACAGCAGGAACAGTCTGCAGTGAGATCTAGCTAACTGAATAAACTGCTGCTCAAAGTAAATTAAATGACACTCTCTCTCTATCACTCTCTCCACCAGCAACACACTACACAAGGCCGATGTGCAGGTGGCCTTATATAGTGTGGGGCGTGGACTTAACCCCCTGAGCCATAATTGGCCAAAGGCATACTTACGGTGCTGTGATTGGCCAAAGCATGCGGGTCTTAGTGCATGCTTGGCCAATCATCAGCCAGCAATGGACTGCGATGACGCAGTGCATTATGGGGCGTGACGCGCCGCTCGAATTTGGCAGGAACGTCCCATAATGTTCGATATTCGTCGAACAATCGAACAGCCGATGTTCGAGTTGAACTCATGTTTGACTTAAACTCGAAGCTCATCCCTATAGGCTACACTGGATGCAGTGTATATATACGAGACTGACTGTATATACCGGGTCTTGTAAAAGTATTCACCTCCCTTGGCTTTTTACCTATTTTGTTACATTACAGCCTTTAGTTCAATGTTTTTTTAATCTGAATTATATGTGATGGATCAGAACACTATAGTTTAAGTTGGTGAAGTAAAATTGGAAAAATATATACATAAAACTATTTTTTAGAAATAAAAAAACTGATAATTGGCATGTGTGTATGTATTCACCCCCCTTGTCATGAAACTCATAAAAATCTCTGGTGCAACCAATTATCTTCAGAAGTCACATAATTAGTGAAATGATGTCCACCTGTGTGCAATCTAAGTGTCACATGATCTGTCATTACATATATACACCTTTTTGAAAGGCCCCAGAGGCTGCAACACCTAAGCAAGAGACACCACTAACCAAACACTGCCATGAAGACCAAGGAACTCTCTAAACAAGTAAGGGACAATGTTGTTGAGAAGTACAAGTCAGGGTTAGGTTATAAAAAAATATCCAAATATTTGATGATCCCTAGGAGCACCATCAAATCTATCATAACCAAATGGAAAGAACATGGCACAACAACAAACCTGCCAAGAGACGACCGCACACCAAAATTTATGGACTGGGCAAGGAGGGCATTAATCAGAGAGGCAGCATTGTGGGGATGTTTTTCAGCAGTCGGAACTGGGAAACTGGTCAGAGTTGAGGGAAAGATGGATGGTGCTAAATACAGGGATATTCTTGAGCAAAACCTGTACCACTCTGTGTGTGATTTAAGGCTAGGATGGAGGTTCACCTTCCAGCAGGACAATGACCCCAAACACACTGCTAAAGCAACACTTGGGTGGTTTAAGGGGAAACATGTAAATGTTTTGGAATGGCCTAGTCAAAGCCCAGACCTCAATAATAAAAAATCTGTGGTCAGACTTAAAGATTGCTGTTCACAAGCGCAAACCATCCAACTTCAGTTTTGCAAGGAGGAATGGGCAAAAATCCCAGTGGTAAGATGTGACAAGCTCATAGAGATTTATCCAAAGCGACTTGGAGCTGTGATAGCCGTAAAAGCACATTGACTTTTTCTGTTATTTTTTCCTATTTGTTGTTTGATTCACAATAAAAAAAACAAAAAAACACATCTTCAAAGTTGTGGGCATGCTCTGTAAATTAAATGATGCAAATCCTCAAACAATCCATGTTAAATCCAGGTTGTGAGGCAACAAAACACGAAAAATGCCAAGGGGGGGGGGTTGAATACTTTTGCAAGGCACTGTATATATTAAATACACTGCAGCTAACTGAATAACCTGCCTGCCTGAAGTATATTAGAAAAAGTACACCAGGAATGGCCTGCAGTCAGATATGGGCTTGGCTACACTGGATGCAGTGTATATATATATATATATATATATATATATATATATATATATATATATATATATATATATATACGAGACTGATTGTATAACCTGCCTGCTTGCTCAATCTAAATCACACTTTTTCTCCATCCACGGTGCCAACAACACACTACACAGGGCCGACGTGCAGGCAGCCTTATATAGTGTGGGGCGTGGACTTAGTCCCCCTGAGCCATAATTGGCCAAAGGCACACTGCCTTTGGCCAATTATGGCTCTGTTAGCTGAGAGCGCTGAGATTGGCCAAAGTATGCAGGTCATAGTGCATGCTTTGGCCAATCATCATACAGCAATGCACTGCAATCTTCAAGTGCATTATGGGGCGTTACACGACGCTCAAATTTGCCGCGAAAGCCCCATAATGTTCGTTTCCGACGAACGGGCGAACACCCGATGTTCGAGTCAAACTCATGTTCGACCTGAACATAAAGCTCATCCCTATCCGTGACTAGGGATGGGCTGGCTGTTCGAGTCGAACATGAGTTGGACTCGAACATCGGCTGTTTGATCGTTCGACGAAGATCAAACATTATGGGCTGTTCGTGCCAAATCCTAGCGGCATGTCACAGCCCATAATGCACTGCATCATCGCAGTGCATTACTGGCTGATGATTGGCCAAGCATGCACTATGACCCGCATGCTTTGGCCAATCACAGCGCCATAAGCGAAGAAAGACATAATTGGCCAAAGGCAAGGTGCCTTTGGCCAATTATGCCTCAGGGAGTTAAGTCCACGCCCCACACTTTATAAGGCCACCTGCACGTCGGCCGTGTGTAGTGTGTTGGTGCCGTTGTTAAGAGAGAGACAGAGAGAGGCAGAGAGAGTGTCATTTCATATATATACACTGTATACAATTTATCTTGATCTCACTGCAGACCGTTCTTGGTAAACTGTTTCTAATCTACTTCAGGCAGGCAGTTGATTCAGCTAGCTGCAGTGCATTTATTATATAAATATATATATATATTTATATAAATATACAGGCTTGTGTATTGGCCTAGCCAAGCCTATACCTGACTGTAGGCCATTCCTGGAGTACTGTTTTTAGTAAACTTCAGGCGCTGTTTTGCTAATCTATTTGTACAGTATGTCTGGAAGGCCAGCAAGTAGAGGCAGACGCTCACAGGCCACTAAAAGAGGGCAAGCAGGCTCTGTGTCTACAGCCATAAGTGCTGGTCGTGGACACGGTGCATCCTCTGTACGTGGCCGTGGGGCATGCTTGTCCTTTTTTTTCGGCAGCTGGCCGTGTTGAGCCACAACATGCAGAAGAGTTGGTAGAGTGGATGACCAAGCCGTTCTCATCCTCCTCATCCTCTGTCACCCAGGCTCAGGGTACTTTGTTTGCCAATGCAGCTGCCAAAGCGGCCTCTTCCATCGGCTCAATGTCATCAGTCTTTCCTTCCCTAGCCCCACCATCATGCCCTGAGGAGTCCCCCAAACTGTTCGACCACAGTGTAGGGTACATGCTGCAGGAGGATGCGCAGCGTTTTGAAGGCTCTGATGATGGCACCCAGGTTGAGGATGAAGGCAGTAACGTGAGCCCAGAGAGAGGGGGTGCCCAAGAAGGACAAGAAACTGGCAGTTATGTTCCCACAGCTGCAGCATACTGCCAGGTTTGCTCCAGTAGCGAGGAGGGAGGGGATGATGAGGTCACTGACTCTACGTGGGTGCCAAATAGAAGAGAGGAGAAGGAGGCACAACTCCAACAAGGCAGGATGCCCTCCAGGGGCCAGCTTAACGGCAGGCAACCGACTGCATTACACCGCAGAGCTCCGCATGTGCAGGGCGCTGCTGACTACGTGCATTTTTCCAAAAGTTCTTTGGTGTGGGCATCTTTGAGAAATGTGCAGCAGATTGCACCATTGCTGTTTGCAACATATGTCTGAAGCGTATCAAGCGTTGCCAAAACAGCAGCCTCTTGGGCACCACATGCTTCACCAGACATGTCGAGCTCCCATGCATTCCGTTGGCAACAGTACTTAAAAGACTCACACCAAAGAACAAGGCGGACCTCTCCTTGCTCCTCATCAGCTGGGATCTCCAACCCCACTATAACTTCAGTCCTCTCAGAGACCTGCACTGAGAGGAATGAAGCTGTAGAATTAGGTGTCCCAAGCACTTCCGGGCAATCTGCTAGCGGTACACCAACATCCGATTGTAGCAGGCAAATTTCCCTACCCCAGTTGCTAAACCGGCGAAAGAAATTTGGTCCCAGCCATCCACATGCTCAGCGGCTGAATGCTAGTTTGGCAAAATTGCTAGCACTCCAACTGCTGCATTTTCAGCTGGTAGACTCTGCCCCCTTTCGAGAATTTGTGGAATGTGCGGTACCTCCGTGGCAGGTTCCCAAACGCCAATTTTTTTCTCAGAAGGCCATTCCGGCTCTCTACCGACATGTGGAAGGCAATGTCTTGGCCTCGTTGGACAGGGCGGTCAGCGGTAAGGTGCATATTACCACTGACTCATGGTCCAGCAGGCATGGACAAGGACGTTACCTTTCTTTCAAGGCACACTGGGTATCCCTGCTGGCAGCTGGGAAGGATGCAGGACAAGGTGCAGTATTGTTGGAGCTTGTTCTGCCTCCACGCCTCCAAAATGCTGGTAGTGGTGATTCTGCCACACCTCTCTCCTCCACCCCCTCCTCTTCTTCTTCCTCTATGGCCTCTTCCTCTGCAGATTTGTCCTCGGAACCAGTGGTGCTCCGTAGGCGTTCTAGGAGCTACGCAAGCACTCAGGCAAAAAGATGCCATGCAGTGCTTGAGTTGGTCTGCTTAGGGCACAGGAGCCACACGGGGGCAGAGATTCTGTCAGCTCTGCAGGGGCAGGCTCAGAGGTGGTTGACGCCATGCCAGCTTTAGCCAGGAATGGTGGTTTGCGACAATGGCACCAACCTCCTCTCCGCCCTCCGACAGGGACACTTCACCCATGTTTCCTGTTTGGCTCACGTCCTTAATTTGGTGGTGCAGCAGTTCTTGTGCATGTACCCGGGCTTACAGGATCTTCTGAGGCAGGCCAGGAAAGTCTGTGGGCATTTCCACCGAGAATATAATGCCAGTGCTTGGCTGGCGGACCTCCAAAAGGAATGCAACCTGCCCAAGAACCGCCTCATCTATGACATGCCCACCAGGTGGAACTCAACATTAGAAATGCTGCAGCGGCTGCACACGAAGTAGAGGGCCATCAATGTGTACCTGTGCAAGTATGGCACCAGGACAGGGTCAGGGGAGCTTGGCTTTTTTTCGCCACGCCGGTGGCTCATGATCAAGGATGCATGCACTGTCCTGTCACCATTTGAGGAGGCCACGAGGATGGTGAGCAGTGACAGTGCATGCATCAGTGATACTGTCCCTCTTGTCTACCTGTTGGAGCACACGCTGCGTGGAACAATCTACAGGGCACTTGAGGCAGAACAGAGGGAGGAAGAGGAGGGCTTCCTTACCTCTCAAGGCCCCCTTTATCCAGACAGTATTCCTGCAGGCCCGCCTATCACACAGGAAGAGGAGGAGGAGGATTGTGTCAGCATGGAGGTGGAGCCTGGCATTTCACATCAGCAGCAGTCTTCAAGGGATCATTTCCAGTCCCCAGAAACCTATGGACTTGTACGTGGCTGGCAGGAGGTGGCTGCGGATCAGGTCATTCTTAGTGACCTGGAGGACTCCGGATCGAATGCCTCAGCAAACCTACACTGCATGGCCTCCCTGATCCTGCAAAGCCTGCGAAAGAACCCTCGGATTCGTGCTATCAAGGAGAGGGATCAGTACTGGCTGGCAACCCTTCTTGATCCACGTTACAAGGGTAAGGTGGCGGAACTTATCCAGCCATCGCAGAGGGAGTAGAGGATGAAACATCTTCGGGAGGCCTTGCAGAAAGGTTTGTGCAATGCATTTCCAGAGCCTGGGAGGTTACAATTTCCTTGTACTCCCGGACAACGTGTTGCTGAGGCTTCAGCCAGTCACAGAAGGAGCGGTGAAGAAGGTGGCCGTCTGACCGATGCATTCAGAAATTTTTTTAGTCCGCAGCCCCAAGGTCTGATCGGTTCCAGCAACCATTGCCAGCGTCTGTTGTACATGGAGCAGGAATACCTAGAGGCAAGATCAGACTTGGAGACTTTTCTAACCGAAAATCCACTGGGTTACTGGGTCTTGAGGATGCATCACTGGCCAGAGCTTGCACAGTATGCAATTGAGCTACTGGCCTGTCCTGCATCCAGTATTCTATCTGAACGCATATTCAGTGCTGCTGGAGGCTTTGTAACCGATCACAGAGTGCGCCTGTCCACCGACTCGGTTGATCGGCTCACCTTCATAAAAATGAATCAGTCTTGGATCACCAGCTACCATGCACCTGATGCTGATGTAACCGATTAATTTTTTTATGAATGTGAGATCCCTTCAAGACTGCCTATGCTGATGCTGAGTGACTATCTTGTAATGCCTATCCTATTCCTCCTCAATGTTCATGTTGATAGCTTCTAAGAACATTTTTGGTTCTGGGCACCACCATCAGTGGCTAAGGACCAATTTTTTTGCCCCTGTTTAACAGGGGCGTGTGATTACAATTTTTGCTGTAATATTTTGCAGCAGGGCTCGTTCCTGCGCTCAACAAGAGTATCTGTGAGGGGTTGCAGTGTTGTGGCACCACCACCACTGCCTAAGGCCCAATTTTTCTGCCCCTGTTTAACAGGGGCGTGTAATTATAATTTTTGATCTAATATTTCACAGCAGGGCCTGTTCCTGCGCTCAACAAAAAGTATCTGTGAGACTTTACAGTGTTGTGCCACCACCACCACCACCTAAGGCCCAATTTTTCTGCCCCTGTTTAACAGGGGCATGTAATTATAATCCTTGATATAATATTTCACATCAGGGCCCGTTCCAGCGCCCACCAAGAGTAACTGTGAGGGATTACAGTGTTCTGGTACCATCAACACCTAAGGCCCAATTTTCCGCAGAGTGTATAGGGCAGGCCGTATAGTATATACAGGCGGTCCTCTATTTTCAAAAACGAACGACAAACGACTCCTACTTACAAACGGAGGGAGACAACAGGAGGTGAGAGGAAATCTACCCCTAGGAAGGGAAAAAGGTGTCTCCTCCACTGATTTTTCACCAATCCTTGTTTCCCTTAAAACTCCAAATTTTCAAAATCCAATTGTCATTGGGACAGAAAGTGAGGTGAAATCTTCTGAACAGGGGCACAGACAGCAAAACAAATGTTACAGGGGTGATAACCCTCCCCTATGTTTCCCAAAAAGCTTTAAAATAGATTTTTTTGGCTAGAGCTACACTTACAAAATGTATCTGTTCCAAATTACAAACAGATTCTACATAAGAACAAACCTACAGTCCCTGTCTTGTTTGTACCGCCTGTATACTGCTGTTCAAAGTATATAGGGCCTAGGGGCCCAACGCCTTTTCTTTTTTTAATTTGGGTGCGGAGTTCCCGGTAATATCCATACAAGACCCAAAGGGCCTGGTAATCGGCTGTGGTGGGGGGGAGGGGTACCCATGCCGTTTGTCTCACTGATTTTCATCCATATTGCCGGGACCCGACATTACATTAAAACCTCAAGCAGTTTTAAATGACTTTTATTCCTTTAGAAATGTCATTTTGTGCAGGGACTGTTCTAAGCACGGGAAACACGCGCCACTTTACGGGCATACTATTGACACCCCCCAGGTACAATATTTAAAGGAATATTTCACTTATTTTTTCACTTTAAGCATCATTAAAATCACTGCTCCCAAAAAAACGTTGGTTTTTAAAACTTTTTTTTCCATTGATACATGTCCCCTCGGGCAGCACCCGGGTCCCCAAACCCTTTTTAGGAAAATAACTTGCATATTAGCCTTTAAAATTCACACTTTTGATTTCTCACATTCGAGTCCCATAGACTTTAACGGTGTTCGAATGTTCGTGCTAACTTTTGGTCCGTTCCCATGTTCTGGATGTCCTACACCTCATTTAAAGTCCCGACCTTTTTTCCCTCTTCAATATTGTGTCAATGGACCAGTTTGTTTTATATTTTTAGCATTGTTTATTCAGAAAGGCATTAAAATTGAAATTACTTTATCAAGTCCAATGCAAAGCCCATAGCCCTGTGCTGAACGTGAGGATGCCGAGGAAGTCCACCACCCCCTCTCATTGGGCGAGTGTCATTATGGGGCGAAATCACCCGGTGACGTCACTGAGTATCCCCCCCCACCATGTTTAGCTGTCATTTGGGAATGACACTCATCCAATGAGATGTAGACCCCTATGTCTAAATTTGATTCGGCTGTGTCCTTGGACTGAAACAGTCGTGTCCGGCGGGCGTCATTTTTTTTTTGTTCGGGTCAGGGTTTTTATGTTTTGTTTTTTTTGAATAAGGCACTTGTCCAAAACTCGTGTTGTATTTTTATTAACCCTTTGAGCACTTTTTGGTGAATGTTTTTTTTAATTTTGATGTGGGGTTCCCCTTAAAATCCACAGGGCCTAGAATGGATTTGGGGAGGACACCCACACTGTTTTTTTTTCTTTACTAGCATTTGTTTTGTTTATAAGGAATACTGCTGACATCAGATGAGTCATGGTTGTTACGCCAGCGGCCATACACTCCAAATTTTTTGTAACCCTGCAAGGTAAAGGCATAATGTGCTAGTATCATTGCATACCAGAACATTATGAAATACTTACCTTAGAACGAAGCCTTCCAATGTCACGCTGTCACCGCTGACAGGTGCTTCCATCTTGTTCTTCCTTCCGGGTTGGCATCCTCAGGCCATCTAATTGGTCATGGACCACGGCACGAAGCTCTGAAGGAATGGCATGGTTATATTGTCTCTTTAGAGCGCATGCGCCGGTGACGTGTAGCCTGTACGGTTTAGGAGATATTCACTGTACCTACATCTAAGCCTTATTATAGGCTTACCTGTAGGTACAACTTTAAACACAGGGTTTACTTCCACTTTAACAACCAGCTATTCTGATTTCTGAATATACAAAAAGCATGCCAAAAATAAGAAACAAATTCCGCAATTTTAAAAACAAATTGGTCCAATATTGTGTCAATGGACCAGCTCGTTGTGTATTTTTAGCATTGTTTATTCAGAAAAGCATACCTCCCAACTTTTTGAGATGGGAATGAGGGACACCTATCAGCAAAAGTATGCAGGCATAGGGCACACCCCTTACCACGCCCCCTTAAAGGAGAATTGTACAAAAAACAAGATTTTTTGTGCCCCCCTACCCCCTGCAGATCCAACCAAGCATTTAACCCTTCCAATGCAGAGACATTCTGGATTTGTTCTTTCCCCAGAGATGGGCATTAGTAAATATAGACAAGTTCTTGGTTGCACTTCAGGAAAGATTATAGAAACACAGCTGAGGGACTACAACTCCCAGCATGGCTTGATTGACAGGTCTTGTCCTTCCAGCTCTGCAAAAGCCAGGATGCCACAAAACTGCTTTTCCATACAATGTACTACACCAATCACTGACAGGTTGTGATAGATACCCCGAGCTAAACTGATATGGATCATCTGTGTCATTCTCTGTGTCTGGTACAGCGCACCTGACCTTTATACTGTATAGCATCTATATATATATTGTATATATATTTACCAACCAACAACAAATTAATTATTAACATTTGTATGAATAGAGGAGGCCGGACACAGACAGAGGACTGCAAGACATGACATGCTCAGTGATCTCTACCTATAGAAAACACGTTATTTAAATGTTCCTCATTATAGGATAAAGATTTTACTCACACGTTTTCCATAGAAGGATCAGGAACAACACCTTAACAGTGGCCATTTCAGGAGACTGAGATCTGTGCAGCTCAAGGATCACGTCTGACTTTTTATCTTCACTTTTGCAGCCTGCCTCCAAGCAGTATTAACCACTTCAATACCGGGCACTTATACACCTTCCTGCCCAGACTAATTTTCAGCTTTCAGTGCTGTTGCAGTTTGAATGACAATTGCGCGGTCATACAACACTGTACCCAAACTAAGTTTTAATCATTTTTTTCCCCACAAATAGAGCTTTTTTTGGTGGTATTTGATCACCTCTGTGGTGAAAATTTTGAAAAAAATAAAAGTTTTGCTTTTGTTTCTGTTAAAAAATTTTGTAAATAATTAAGTTTTCACTTTCACTGATTGGCACTGATAAGGCGGCACCGATGAGGTGGCACCAATGAGCGGGCACTGATGATGGGCACTGATATGCGGCACTGATGGGCACTGAAAGGCTGCAAAGATGGGTTCTTATGGGTGGCACTGATAGGCGGCACTGATGGGCACTGATAGGCGGCACTGCTGGGCACTGATAGGCGGCACTGCTGGGCACTGATACATGGCACTGATGGGCACTGATATGCGGCACTGATAGGCATCCCTGGTGGCACTGGCAGTGGTAGGCATTGTGAGTGGGCATTGATTGGCAACTGCCTGGGCACAGATTAGTATTTCCCTGGGGGTCTAGGGGGCATACCTGGTGGTCCAGTGTGGATGGCTTCCCTGGTGGTCCTGGGCGGCTTCCCTGGTGGTCCTGGGCGGCTTCCCTGGTGGTCCTGGGCGGCTTCCCTGGTGGTCCTGGGTGGGATCTGAGGGGGGGCTGTGCTGATAAACAATCAGCACAGACCCCCCCCTGTCAGGAGAGCAGCCGATTGGCTCTCCTCTACTCGCGTCTGTCAGATGCGGGTGAGGAAAAGCCGATCACCGGCTCTTCCTATTTACATCGTGATCAGCCGTGATTGGACATGACTGATCACGTGGTAAAGAGTCTCCGTCAGATTGACACACCTCAACAACAATCGGCGCGATGCCCAGTCAGGATATTGAAACCACTTTGCAGCCGTCATTTTGCTATATGGTGGGCGGCAAGTGGTTAAAGCCGAAAGCAATCATTTATTAGATGGCAGCCTACCAATTCTTAGATATGATGGCTGCACTATTTTTCTATTTTTTTCTTTTTTAGGCTTTCTTTCCTTAACCACTTCAGCCCCAGAAGATTTGGTCGTGTGACGTTGTACCCAAACACAATTGACGTCCCTTTTTTCCCAAAAACAGAGCTTTATTTTGGTGGTATTTGATAACCTCTGCGGTTTTTATTTTTTGTGCTATAAACAAAAAAAGAGCGACAATTTTGAAAAAAACACAATATTTTGTACTTTTTGCTATAATGAATATCCCCAATTTTTTTTAAAAAAGCGATTTTTTTCCTCAGTTTAGGTCGATATGTATTCTTCTACATATTTTTAGTAATAAAAATCGCAATAGGCGTATATTGATTGGTTTGCGCAAAAGTTATAGCGTCTACAAAATAGGGGATAGATTTATGGCATTTTTATTATTATTATTTTTTTTACTAGTAATGGCGGCGATCTGCGATTTTTATCATGACTGCGGCATTATGGAGGACACATCGGTATAATATATATATATAATATATAATATAATGATTACTGTATAAATGTCACTGGCAGGGAAGGGGTTAACACTAGGGGGCGATCAAGGGGTTAATTGTGTTCCCTGACTGTTTGTTCTAACTGTATTGGGAGGGGACTGACTATAGGAGGTGACAGATCGTGGTTCCTAGCTATTAGGAACTCACGATCTGCATCTCCTCTCAGAACAGAACAGGGATTTGTGTTTACACACACATGTCCCAGTTCTGCCTCTCGTGCCCGCAATCACTCGTGGTGGGCGGTCATCTCGACCGTCGGCCACGAGTATCGGCACCCCCGCAGTGCAGCGGGCATGTGCGCGCGCCTCCGGCGGCACGTGCATGCCTGCTATCCCGCTTAAAGGAGCCGACTTATAGCTACAATGGCTAGCGGGAACGTGCCAACCTGCCACAGTATAATCACGCCGGCTGGTCGGCAAGGGGTTAATTTTTATCTGGTGATCCAGCCAGTAAAAAAAATTAAAAAGGCAACCACTGTAACCTGCCTTTGCAGTAAGGTGCATATAGAAGGTCAACGCACATTGCAAACAAACAAAAGATTTACCAGCACATTTACCAGCCAGCCTGCAAAACAACTGAATTGGGCCTGTCTAAGGCCTCCTGAACACCGGGCGTTATAAAAAAAAAAAGCCAGTACCATTAGCTATAGAAATCTGAAGTTGTAGAGTGAATTTTTCAGCGTTTTTGTATTACTGTTTTTCAGTGTTTTTTAGCATGTTTTAGCTTTTTTTTTAGCAAAACTAAACTCCCATAAAAGCTTATGGCTCAAAAACGCTGATAAATGCTCAATAACCGTGTTTTTTTGCTGTTTTTAAGCTGTCTTCAGCTTTTTTCAGAGTTAGAGCATTTTTACAGCTCAAAAACTCTTATCAAAACCCCACTAGTTCTTGATATTTTTCCAGCCAGAGAATTTCCCCCCATGCCAAAAACTGCTGATAACAGCCTATGTGTGCATGGACACATAGGATAACATGCTGGGCAGTTTACTGGCTGCGGGAAAAAAAAACATCTGACACCAAAAACAGCCGCTGTAAAAACGTCCAGTGTGCATGAGGCCTAACAGTTTACGAAAATGGAGGATTTTGTTTGCACACATTTGCAAATATATGCATAAGCAGCAGTGCCCACACCAAGGGACCTCTGTATATAATGCAGTCCTAACTCTAAACTTTCCAGAGCCTCCATAGTAGGAGCACATACACTATATTGTCAAAAGTATTGGGACGCCTGCCTTTACACACACATGAACTTTAATGACATCCCAGTCTTATAGGGCGTACACACGGTCGGACATTCCGACAACAAAATTCTAGGATTTTTTCCGACGGATGTTGGCTCAAACTTTTTTTGTCTACACATGGTCGCACAAAGTTGTCGGAATTTCCGATCGCCAACCACGCGGTCACGTACACCACGTACGACAAGACTAGAAAAGGCCGGTTCAGAACCAAGTGCGGCACCCTTTGGGCTCCTTTTGCTAATCTTGTGTTAGTAAAAGTTTGGTGAGAGACGATTCGTGCTTTTTCAGACTCGTGGCTTTCAGATCGTTTTCTGCCGTTCAGTTTGTGCTTGTGGGTTTGTATCTGCTCTTCAGTGCGTGCAGTCAGTTCGTATCGGAGTTTTCTGTGCGATCTTGCCCGCTAGTTGCTGTTTTTCAGGTCGCTCTTCACAGGCCTTGCTGTTCTTCAGTGCGTTCTGTTACTTCGTTCTGAGCAGCCGACCGTTTTCTAGCCATGTTTCGTATGCGTAATCCTCGTAGAGGAACAGGGTGGGGAGGAGTTCATGGACCAAGAATTGGTTGCTTCAGCGTGACCAGTTCTGTTATATGCCTTTGCTCCGTGAGATCCGTGAGAATAATCCTGATGATTTCAGGAACTTTCTCAGGATGACGGACCCCGTATTTCACTGTTTGTTGGCTTCGCTGACCCCCTATATTAGCAGGCAGGATACCTGCATGAGGCAAGCCATCACTCCGGAGCAGAGGTTGGTCGCTACCCTGCGGTATTTGGCCACAGGGAGAAGTCTGCAGGAAGTTCTCGACAGGCATCTCCCCCCAGGCTCTGGGTATCATCATCCCAGAGACCTGTTCTGCCATCATACAGGTCCTGCAGAAGGTGTATATGAAGGTAAGATTTTTATCCTTTAATATCACATTTTATTGTATTGAATGTTTGATAATATATTGTATTTCTTTCCTCATTCCCTAATTACCATGATTGTAATATGCTGTGAATGTCCCCTTTGTCCTCATGCATGCTGGATTTTTATGTAATTATTATTTTAGGTCCTTCATACATATTTGCCCTTCACTAACCTCCCCAGCATGGAGTCTCCTGCCCTATATTCACCTCATGTAGTCACTTAACAATGTATTTTATCAGCTCCATAGTAGTGCTTTACCCCAAACACCCCCTAAAATGTTTGGAAATGTTATTTTTGCTTTAAATTCAGGCAGAGTGCCAGAGGCTTTTTTTTGTGGTGTCCCCAAATAATTTTTAGTAACCCTCCCTCCCCCAACTGCTAAGTCAGCTGATCCCAATTCTCTATCCTCAATCATCTATCTACTTTGCCAAACCCATACACACTATACCCACCTCTTTTGTGCTCTGATTTATGGATGAATTCCCCAAAGCATGTAGTGCAAGGGCCTGCCTGTATACTTTCCAATGGTACTGTTTAAAGTTTTTGTATCCTATTATTATCTTGATAGGTAATAGCAGAATGTTCAAATGTCCTCAAATGTGTACAATGTGTACTTATATCTTTGTATTATGACACTTCTTACCTGTCCAGTGGTCTGCCAATAGTGTAATTAAGGAGGGTCTGTTCAAAGTAATACCCATTATTTAGGCATTCATCTCTCAATGAAGTGAAGAGGGTTACCTGTCCAAGATTTACACACACCCCCTATAATGTTAGAAATGGCCCATGAGAGGGGGGGAGGGGGAATATGATAGGTGTACCTTATACTTTGGCGTTGTTAAATTCCCCTTAGTAAATGCTATCTGGAGGTTGCCCCATAATGTTTGTGTATAATCTGCTTGCCATGTTTCAGAGTAAAAATAGTAATGTTTATTGTTTTTTCCTCAACGGTTTCCTTCCACGCCACAGGAATGGCAGACTGTGGCTTCCCACTTTGCCGAGCGGTGGGACTTTCCTAACTGCGGAGGGGCAATTGATGGGAAACACGTCCACATCGTCCCACCACCCAACTCGGGGTCGTACTATTATAATTACAAGGGGTTTAATAGTATAGTGATGTTGGCGGTGGTGTCGGCTAATTACGACTTCTTGTATGTGGACGTGGGGAAGAATGGCTGGATGTCCGATGGTGGAGTCATCGCCCAGACGGAGTTCTACAGGCGTCTCCAGAATGGCAGCTTGGACTTGCCAGCTCCAGAGGACAATGTGGAAGGACTCCCATTTGTGTTCGTTGCTGATGAAACGTTTGCGCTGGGGGACCACCTTATGCGGCCATTCCCAATGAGGACCCTCACCCCGGAACAGAGGGTTTTTAATTACCGGCTGGCCAGAGCCCGAAGAGTGGTGGAGAACACATTTGGAATCCCGGCCAGCCGGTTCCGACTATTTCTGACACCCATCCATATGGCGGAGTATAAACTGAACCATATTATACTGGCGTGCTGTGTTCTCCATAACTTTTTAACGAAACATTCAGCCAACTATGCTGACTCAGTTGGGCCTGAGGCCGGAATCCTACATCAAACCACACTGACGGCGCTTGAAAGTGGCCGTCCTGGCTTGCCCTCCCTGAGTGCCCGTGATGTCCGGTTACGCTACCTGGAGTTCTTTGCGGGTAGGGGGGCTATCAATATGCCAGACAATCTGTGAAGCCTTTTTATAATAAAAAAAAAGAAATTCTTGGTGGACATTTACTGCTTGTGTTTGTTTTAGCTGACCCTGACAGAAATGTGTTGAGTCCAGAAAATGTCGTGATTGTGTAACCTTATACAAAGCACTGTTGGCTGTTATTTCCTAAATGCAAAAACACATTTCACTACAAGTGCACTTGCAACTGCACTGAAACTGCACTTGTAGTGCAAAGAGGATTTGCCCTTAGGAAATAACCCCCATTTTTGCTGAAAACAGCAATTACATCACCCCAAAAGTGTTGTATTGTAGTGTTGAGACAATAATCCACACATTCTTGAGTAAGCAACTTTTTTATACCTGCACAATCACATGTGCATTCACCAAAGGTTTTTAAAACAAATCAACATGTTTGTTGTATAACAATTTTTGCAGTAGCATTATCAAAAATCGAAATGTCCATTTCAAATAAAACAGGCCTGTGTAAAACCAACAAGAAAGACAAAAAACTTGAACTTACAAAGTTCACATTAGGTAAAACCTGAAGGCTATATCAGACATCAGTATTTAGGAACTGAGTTTGATATAGCGTTCAGATTGGGGGGAAATCACCCCAGGAAAAGCCAAATTTGGAAGATGCACACCAATTTACGAATGTCAACATGTGCTATCTGCCATCAGGGGGGATCAAGGGACGTGTTTTGGGGGAACAAGCCCTTCCTCAACGCTACTTTATAATTGAGGAAGGGGTTGCACCTCCAAAACGTGTCCATTGATCTCCCGTGATGGCAGATAGCACATGTTGACACACTGTGTGCATCCTCCAAATTTGGCTTTTCAAAACATTGCAAAAAGTTTTAAAAGATTGGACCACAATACAAAAAGTGATTTTGTGGGGTTTTAAATTCGCCCCAAAACATCAATGATGTTATTATTTTTTTTAATAACATCATTGATTTTTTGCTGTATGTTTTGCAGTTCTACATTACACCTCATGATCTCCCCGATCAGGATCTGGGCACTTTCTGATGTGAAACGTTCTGGATCACGGTCACCTAAAAAGAGAGAAACAAAACAAAAACAGGTATCAAAAATCTGCCACCATCCATCTCTTTTACCTGAGTCTGTGGTCACAGACACTCACCTGTTGTGGTGCCAGTCTCCACCACATCTTCTTCTTCCTCCTGCTCAGCTTGGGTTGGTGGTATTTCACCTTCTTCCAGAGGTGGGGGGTCTCTGGTCTCCTCGGATGAGGGGTGTCCTCCGAGTCTTTTCTCCCCTATGTAAAAGAAAAATGGTATCATTAGCACACAGATATTTGATGGCAGAACTAGAAATAGGAAACATTGCTTGGAAGTGGGGTACAATTGTCAATTTTAGCCGAGTTCCAAGATGTATTTTTTTTATTGCCCTTTGTCAAGCTGCAATACTTTACCTGTTTAGTACAAGCTTCACAGATGGAGACCCCCCTATAGTATACACTGGAGCACCTGTGTGGCCCCCTAATAAAAATGGTGTTCTTGTGTCCCACACTAGTGCTCCAGTGTCCAGATGTGAAAACAGCTGCTCAGTGTCCTCTCCTTACACACAATCTAGTTGGCATTTCATTCTAGTAACAAACCCATCTACCCAAACAACTATTTGGCATCCAAGTAGGCCCAAAAAAAATGTGGGAAAATGCATATGGCCTAAACAATGGTGTTTTAGAGGCCGAAAGAAAAATGTTTGATACGAACGAATAATGGGCCCATGAACATTAAAGTTGCCCTTTTAAACGTTACAATTAATAAAAGCATATGGAGCAGCACGAACGCAATAAAGACAGAAAGAATAGGAACACAGCACAACTACTTACTTTTTTGCAGCACTCTCCGGATCTTTCGGTACTGCTCTGGCTCTCTCAACTTCAGGTCCGACCACCGCTTCCTGAGCTGATCTTTCGATCGTCGTACCCCGAAATTCCTGTGAAGACTTTTGATCACTTTCGCCATGATCTTGGCCTTTCGTATATTGGGGTTGGGGTAAGGCCCCTACTTTCCGTCATAGTCGGCCTTCTTCATGATGTCGACCATCTCCAACATCTCCCTAAAGGACATATTTGTGGCCTTAAAACGTCTCCTTCTGTATCGGGACGTGTCCGGATCCGGGCTTTCCTCCTCCTCCTCCTCGTTGCTATAATTAGCACGCACCTGCTCTGACTCCGCCATGTGCTCTTCACCCACAGCACCGAACGAAAAGGGGTGGGGAATAGACTAGAAAGAACGTCAGGGGCGGGCGGAGTTACACGCATGCACAGTGTGTATAAAGCGTAACACACGTGCGTATTACGTACGATCTGTGAGCGGAGGAAGGAGCATTGGACGCGCCGATCGTAAGAACGAAGGTAAGAGACAAACTTGTGCCTATACTGCTTCTACATTGAAGCCTATATTGTAACAAGATTAGGAGAGTTTTGTCTGACATTAGGCTTTGTCTTGTGTTGTGTCTTGCAGTGAACATGGATATCTTAGTGAAAGACAATGACTTCATGTCAGTATTCATAGATATCTTAAGGGAGCTGCCCTGTCTGTGGGAGATTAACCAAGCAAAGAGGAAGGCAGCACTGGTGCAATTGTGTGAAATTGTGAAGCAGGTGATCCCCACGGCAGACATCACCTATTTAAAGATCTTCATTGGTGGCCTGAGGAGCACATATCTAAGGGAGCGCAAGAAAGTCCTGGATTCACAGAGATCCGGAGCAGCAGATGACATCTATGTCCCCAGGATGTTGTACTACGACAGGCTGCTTTTTCTGGCAGGCCAGACTGAAACCAGGCCATCCCTCTCCAGTCTTCCTTCCACGCTTCCTTCCCCCCCGGCTGAGGCTTCTGACGCCCAACCGGGGCCTTCCAGGCCGCATGTAGAGGAGCCCAGATTGAGCCAGGTATAGCATTCCTCTAAATATTTCTGCTTGTCCAATCAATGATGTTAACTAGATGTTAGTTGGGAGTACTAATTTATGATTGTGATTGATGAAGCAACAACTAAAACCATGTCCCTTTTTCATACATAGGGAAGTCTCAGCCAGGAGGTGGCCGGGCCGAGCCGGCTGGCTGATCTGCAGGTCCCTCCACCCCCCCTGAAAAGAGAAAATGGCAGTAGGAGGAGTACCCTAGAGGAGGCTATCGGAGGACTCTTTTGGAGGGCTACAGAGGTCCTGGGAGCACGACAGACCGTGGAGGAGGACATTGTTGCCGTCATTGCATATAAAATGCAGAGGATGGAGGAGGGCCAACAAGTCATGTGTGAGGCGCTCATATTGGAGGCTCTTAACAAAGGTATGAGGGGCCAAATGACAGCTCAGACACAACTTTGCGATGGTCCTCCTCCTCCTCCTGCAGGTCCTCCTCCTCGTCCTCCCTCTCCTCCAGGTCGTCCCAGTCCTCCTCCAGGTCCTACTCCTCCTCCTGCCACATCTCCAACTGCACAGCCACAGCCGGGAAGGAAGCGTGAAAGGAAGACCAGAAAGTGAGGACCCTGGATCCAGTCTGGTCGGCCAAAAAATGCAGCCTCTTGTGGTACCATAGCCTGGGGACACAGATGTCATCTGCTGCTATCCGGATCTCTGCCAATTCTGGACCAGACTGCCCTCCCTTACATATGGACTCCTCAGGCCACCAATTTTGATGTTCAAGAATTGATGTCTGCCGTGGGGGTCCCAGGCTTCGCTAATTTCTCTTGTTGATCCAATGTTGCCTTCCTCTTTGTTTGGTTCTGATGCCTTAATAAAGGATTTTTGTTTTGAATTATACTCTCCTATGTGTTTTACTTCAAAAATGACAGTTTGTTTGTGAGGATTCAGGTACATTTCAAATATACAATGTGAAATGAACAAGGGACACCAACACCAAACAATCTCCTGGAGATTAAATAATAAAAGATATCAATGGTGTTGGGGTAACTTGACACACAAAACACACACAAAAATATTCTGGAGTAAAAATAAAAATAACATTGAACAAAGATCAGCCTTTGAAAAAATCCAAACATTAAATAAAAAAAAGGCTTAAAATCCCCAAAAAAATTAAATAAAAAAAAAAAAATTCTGTCAGATGTGACAACTAATAACAATATATTCAGGGAATCCCAATAAAAAAACAAAAATAAAACTTTGTGAGAAGTGTGTGTGAATATGAGCAGCAAAACGACTTAATTCTTGTCACATTATAAAGAAGAAGAGAGTGCGCTGTATTAAACCATTTTTAACATTGCAGCGTGACGAAAGTGCTGTATCCATTGCGAACGCTAAGTTTACCAGAACGAGCTGTTCCGTCTTGGAATTTCTTCTGAGCATGCATGGCACTTTGTGCGTTGGAACAGGCCACACACGGTCGGAATTGACGCGATCGGATTTTGTTGTCGGAAAATTTTATCTCCTGCTCTCCAACTTTGTGTGTCGGAAAATCCGATGGAAAATGTCCGATGGAGCCCACACACGGTCGGAATTTCCGACAACACGCTCCGATCAGACATTGTCCATTGGAAAATCCGACCGTGTGTACAGGACATTAGTCTGTAGGGTTCAATATTGAGTTGGCCCACCCTTTGCAGCTATAACTGCTTCAACTCTTCTGGGAAGGTCGTCCGCAAGGTTTAGGAGTGTGTCTATGGGAATGTTTGACCATTCTTCCAGAAGGGCATTTGTGAGGTCAGGCACTGATGTTGGACGAGAAGGCCGTGTGGTGTGATCGTTGTTTACATGTTCGTGCGGGACTACTGTATGCGTTCGCCTTTGAGTACTAGCACAGGGGTACGGGACGTGTTACATTTGTGAGGTCAGGCACTAATGTTGGACGAGAAGGCCTGGCTCACACTATCCGCTCTGATTCATCCCAAAGGTATTTTGTTGAGTTGGGGTCAGGACTCTGTGCAGGCCAGTCAAGTACCTCCACCCCAAACACGCTCATTCATGTCTTTATGGACCTTGCTTTGTGCACTGGTCTGGAGGGGCTATTATGGTGTGGGGTCATTTTTCAGGGATTGGTGCCCATTAGTTCCAGTGAAGGGGTCTTAAGGCATCAGCATACCAAGACATTTTGGACAATTTCATGGTCCCAACTTTGTGGGAACAGTTTGGGGATGGCCCCTTCCTGTTCCAACATGACCGTGCGCCAGTGCACAAAGACATGGATGAGCGAGTTTGGGGTGGAGGCGCTTGACTGGACTGAACAGAGTCCTGACCTCAACCCAATTACATCAGAGACCCCTTTTACATCAGGGTGTTCACACTATATCAAGGTCTCCATCAGAGTCTCCTATTACATCAGTGTCCCCAGCAGAGTCCCCCTTACATCAGGGTGCACATCAAAGCCCCCCTTACATTAGATTCTCCATCAGAGTCCCTGCTTACATCAGTACCCCCATCAGAGCCCCCCTTACATCAGGGTCTACATCAGAGTCCCCCCTTACATCAGTACCCCCGTTAGAGTCCCCCTTACATTAGTGTGCCCATTAACATTCCCTCACCACTGTAATTAGGCTGGTGTTTAGGCAGGGTTGCTAACAAATTTAGTCTGCCAGACAGTCAGTGTCCTGGCTAATTGTTAGAAGATAAACTAATTCATCCCTAAATCTGGGTTTGCTATAGGAGACAGCAGTTCTACAAATACAGTGGCTACATCTGGTTTGTAGGCCCTCAACCTGTATAGCTATCTGTCTATTTTCTCTCGGAGTCTGACAATTACCATTGCATCTGCCTAAGGGTGTCCTGGCCCTAACCCCTTCTCCCCCAGTTCTTGTTAAGAGACAATAAATCTCTTTTGTTGCCCAGTCATTCCATCTTGCATCACACCCACCATGACCCACCATGCCTAGTAACCCACTCTACAAAGATGTAGCTATCCCTGACTCTGGAGGTCATCATTAGGCCTTTAGGGGTCAGGGACACCTCTTCACTTACAGTGTGGCTGTAGATGTAAAGCAGCAGGGTGAGAGATGGAACAGGTCTGGAAGGAGGAAATTCCAAGTTTTTGAGATGAGAATGAGGGACACATATTAGCAAAAGTATGTAGGTATAGGGCACACCCTGTGCCACGCCCCCTTAAAGGAGAATTATGCAAAAGAATGATTAACCCACAAGTGCTTTTTTTACCACAAATATTCCTTTATATTGGAATTTGAAGTTTACAAATGCAGCAATTTATAAATTGGATAAAAGGTTTTGCACTGGGAAACACTATTTGAAAGATAAAAAGTGCCTTTTTATATACAACTATATAAATCAGACCAAAATGAGGAGGAAAGAGAGAAAGAGGGACTTTGTTACAAATTAGGGTCAGTTGGGAGCTATGAGAAGCATGGTGGGGAAAGCAACTGATGTGGATCCTCGGTTTGTGCATGTCAGCAATGAGTCAATGACTCCTGGGCCATAGTTTGGAGACCCCTGGTATACAGTAGATGTAGCACCCTGATGTTTAGGCAGGGTTGCTCTTAAATTTACCTGCCAGGTATAGTTGATAGGAGATCAATTGATTCCACCCTAATTCTGGAGTTGCTGCACTTCTCGCTTCTGTCACTAAATGGCCGGGTATCTGGTGGCATTAGATAAGATAAGGCTAATGCAAGGACAGATTAGGAATATATGGGGTATCTCAGCCAATGGGCAGGGATCTTCTTGGGTCCCTTGGCCTGCTTGGAGAGCCTATATATTCGGGTGAAGTCAGGTGATCAGGGTTCTGTGCCACCTGGAGGGCTGTCTGGGTGGATGTGTATTGTGTTCCCCCGGGCTGCTAGGCCAGAGCCTGAGGCTTATCCTCGGGACATCTTGCTGCTAGGCTGTCTGAGGGCCTATCAAGAAGCAAGAGAGCAGCGTAGGATTGGGATTGTGGCTTGTAGTCCAACCAGAAGTGATGGTTCTGCCGGCCGGAGAACCTGTCGTGGTCAGAGGTAGGAGGGGAAGCTGTCGCCACTAAGGGACCAATCACCTTATTACCAAGGACCACAGTAAATAGCTGAAGCAAGTACCGGAGCAGCATTCCCACCAACCGGGGACGGTGAAGTATCAGGAAGCTTCAGCAGGTGTCAAGCCAGGGACCCAGCCAGCAGAGGTGACCCTTGCAGAACAGCTTTGTGTACCAAGCCAGAGACAGAGCAGGCCAGTGGGGTGAAGCTTGAGGAGTATCTGTGAGTGCCAAGCTAGGGACCCAGCAGGGAGGCGAGGGTGACGCTTAAGGAAGATACTCAGTGAGAAGGTTGGAAGAGCTCAGGAGATCCAGTGGCAGTGGATCAGCAAGTCTAGTGAGAGAGACTGGCAGCTCAGTGGACTGAATATCTACAAGAAGTGATTCTAGAGGAAGTACAGAAGTTCATTACAACTTGTGTTAGTAACTGTTATAAGATTGTTCCCATAGGAGACAGAAATACTACATTTGCAGACTAGGGATGAGACCAATGTTCGGGTCGAACGTAAGTGCTCGGGTGCTCGCCGAATAGCGAACAATTTGGGGTGTTCGCAGCAAATTCGAAAGACGCGGAACACCCTTTAAAAGTCTATGGGAGAAATCAAAAGTGCTAATTTTAAAGGCTTATATGCATGGTATTGTCATAAAAAGTGTTTGGGGACCCGGGTCCTGCCCCAGGGAACATGTATCAATGCAAAAAAAAGTTTTAAAAATTGGCGTTTTTTTGGGAGCAGTGATTTGAATAATGCTTAAAGTGAAACAATAAAAGTGAAATATTCATTTAAATTTTGTACCTGGGGGTGTCTATAGTATGCCTGTAAAGTGGCGCATGTTTCCCGTGTTTAGAACAGTCCGAGAGCAAAATGACATTTCTAAAGGAAAAAAAGTCATTTAAAAGTGCATGCGGCTATAATGAACTGTCGGTCCCGGCAATACACAAAAGTCATTAAAAAAAACGGCATGGGATTCCCCCACAGTCCATTACCAGACCCTTTGGGTCTGGTATGAATATTATGAATATTAATGGGAACCCCGAACCAAAGTTTAAAAAAAAAATGGTATGGGGGTCCCCCTCAAAATCCATACCAGACCCTTCAGGTCTGGTATGGATTTTAAGGGGAACCCAGCACCAAAATGTTTTTAAAAAATGGCGTGGGGTCCCCCCAAAAATCCATACCAAACCCTTATCCGAGCACGCAACCTGGCAGGCCGCAGGAAAAGAGGTGGGTGAGAGAGCGCCCCCCCCCTCCTGAACCGTACCAGGCCACATGCCCTGTTGGTGGGGACAAGGGCCTCATGCCCACAACCCTTCCCCAGTGGTTGTGGGGGTCTACGGGAGGGGGCTTATTGGAATCCGGAAGCCCCCTTTAACAAGGGGACCCCCAGATCCCGCCCCCCCCATGTGAAATGGTAACGGGGTAGAAATGTACCCCTACCATTTCACAAAAAATGTGTGAAAATGGTAAAAAAAAAACACAAGACGCAGCTTGGGACAAGTCCTTTATTGAAAAATAAAAAAAAAGGCTTATTTGGGGTTCCCCTTAATACTCATATCAGACCCGTATGGTAATGGACTTTGGGGGAATCCCATGCCGTTTTTTTTCAATGACTTTTATGTGTATTGCCGGGACCGACAATTCATTATAGCCGCGAGTACTTTTAAATGACTTTTTTTTCCTTTAGAAATGTCATTTTTCTCTTGGACTGTTCTAAACACGGGAAACATGCGCCACTTTACAGGCATACTATAGACACCCCTCAGGTACAAAATTTAAAGGAATATTTCACTTTTATTGTTTCACTTTAAGCATTATTAAAATCACTGCTCCTGAAAAAACGTCCGTTTTTAAAACTTTTTTTTGCATTGATCCATGTCCCCTGGGGCAGGTCCTGGGTCCCCAAACACTTTTTATGACAATAACTTGCATATAAGCCTTTAGAATTAGCACTTTTGATTTTTCATGTTCGTGTCCCATAGACTTTAATGGTGTTCACGTGTTCGAACAAATTTTTTTCCTGTTTGCATGTTCTGCTGTGAACTGAACCGGGGGGTGTTCGGCTCATCCCTAATGCAGACGTGTTGTCCTGCGAGGTGCCTTTCCCTATATGGCTGTCTACCTATAGAAGACTCAGAGTCTGCTAATTACCATTACAACTACTAAAGGGTTCCTGGCCCTAACCTTCTCTCCCACAGTTCTGTTCAAGAGAAAATAAATCTCTTTGCATTCAAGAAGTGTCTGGTGCCCACTCTACACAGAAGGATGTCAGCTGTCCCTAACTCTGGAGGTTCTCATTAGACCAAAGGGGACCCAGGACCTTGCTGCATATATAATAAAACACAAGAGAGCAAATATAACACATTTATTGCTAGGATTAAATAAACGTCAAGCTTAATCTGGTTGGTTAATTATTACCTTATAAGGTGCCATAAATGCCACAGTCACTGTACTCTGTGCTCAAGATTTCCATAAAAAAAGTTAACATCCACAATTAACATCACATGCAAGGCCCAAACTAACATACCGTACAATAATTATCGTCTAAAATCTATGGGATATTTTTATTGATTTATTTATTTTTTACTAGTAATGGCGGCGATCAACGACTTATAGCGGGACTGCGATATTGCTACGGACAGATCGGACACTAAGTGACACTTTTGGCACTTTTTGGGCACAAGTGACACTAATGCAGTGATTAGTCACTATACTAATGACACTGAATGGGAAAGGGTTAACATCAGGGGCAATCAAAGGGTTAACTGTGTGCCTAGCTGGGGATTCAGTGTAGTAGGGCAGGTACTTTTACTGGCGGAGGGCATGGATTGGTGTCTCTGCTTTACAGGAATACAGGATTCATGCCTTTTTTACTGATAGAACGGCAATCTGCCTTATTTACATAGGCAGATGGCCTTTCTACCTGTGTACCATAGCATCGGTGGCTGCAGTGGACATTGAGTCCACCGTACTTGCCGAACAGCTCCCACTGTGTATAATCACAGCGTGAGCATTCCGCTAGTGGCGCGCACGTGCCCCAGACCCAGAAGGAAAGCATTATATGTAAGTTATATGGTCAGCAATTGGTTAAAGTGGTTGTAAACCCTTACACACCACTTTTCCCTTCAGGTAAGCCTATAATAAGGCTTACCTGTAGGTACCGTGATTATCTCCTAAACCTGCATACGCACTGAAGAAAGCTTTTACTTTGCAGGGGAAAGAAGAGGAACTAAAATCCATGAGGGTTTACTTCCTCTTTAAAGGCCAAGTCAATCCAAAATTATTTTGCATGATTGCAGTAAATAGGATTCTTGCTGGGTTTTTATTAGGGATGAGCCCGATGTTCAAGTCGAACGTAAGTTTGACACGAACATCGGGTGTTCGCCGAATAGCAAACAATTTGGGGTGTTTGCGGCAAATTCGAAAGCCACGGAACACCCTTTAAAAGTCTATGGGAGAAATCAAAAGTGCTAATTTTAAAGGCTTATATGCATGGTATTGTCATAAAAAGTGTCTGGGGACCCGGGTCCTGCCCCAGGGAACATGTATCAATGCAAAAAAAGTTTTAAAAACAGCAGTTTTTTCGGGAGCAGTGATTTTATTAATAATGCTCAAAGTGAAACAATAAAAGTTAAATATTTCTTTAAATTTTGTACCTGGGGGGTGTCTATAGTATGCCTGTATGGCCTCTTTCACACGGACGATCCGTATGTCCGTTTTTCATCCATCCGTTTTCGGATGAAAAACGGACATACATTCATCCCTATGGAGAGTCGGATGTCAGCGGTGACATGTCCGCTGACATCCGACCCGCTCCGATCCGAAAAGTGTAACGGAGGAAAAACCTACTTTTCCATCCGTTTTCGGATCGGATCGGGTGACGATGGACACTACGGTCCGTCATCACCCGATCCCCCATAGGGGAGAGCGGCGCTATGACAGGTCCGCCGCTGCACAGGTCCCCCTATGACAGGTCCCCGCTGAGCAAGCGGGTGTTCACGGGGCGGATCATGACTGATCTGCCCCGAGTGAAAGAGCCCTAAAGTGGCGCATGTTTCCCGTGTTTAGAACAGTCCTGGAGCAAAATGACATTTCTAAAGGAAAAAAAAGTCATTTAAAAGTACTTGCGGCTATAATGAATTGTCAGTCCTGGCAATACACATAAAAGTCAATGAAAAAAACGGCATGGGATTCCCCCACAGTCAATTACCAGACCCTTTGGGTCTGGTATGAATATTTAGGGGAACCCCGAACCAAAACTAAAAATAAATTGCATGGGGGTCCCCCCAAATTCCATACTAGGCCCTTCGGGTATGGTATGCATATTAAGGGGAACCCCAAACCAAAATGAAAAAAAAAATGGCGTGGGGATCCCCCTCAAAATCCATACCAGACCCTTATCTGAGCACGCTACCTGGCAGGCCGCAGGAAAAGAGGGGGGGGACGTGAGAGTGCCCCCCCATTCTGAACTGTACCAGGCCACATGCCCTCAACATGGGGAGGGTGCTTTGGGGTACCCCCCAAAACACCTTGTCCCCATGTTGATGGGGACAAGGGTCTCATCCCCACAACCCTTGCCCAGTGGTTGTGAGGGGTCTGCGGGCGGGGGACTTATCAGAATCTGGAAGCCCCTTTTCACAAGGGGACCCCCAGATCCCAGGCCTCCCCCCTGTGTGAAATGGTAACGGGGTACAAATGTACCCCTACCACTTCACAAAAAAGTGTGAAAATGGTAAAAAAAAACACAAGACACGGCTTGGGACAAGTTCTTTATTAAAAAATAAAAAAATAAAAGTGTCCCACAAAGTCCATTCATCTTCTTCTTCTCTTGCTCCGACGGACCAAAAAAGAAAAAAAAAAAGCCCCATGTCGCCACCGATCTGCCTCCATGGGAGGCACCTGCCATAATGACCACCCTCTCAGGTGACAGTTCTTTTATAACTGAGGGTGGGGCCACACATTGACGTCGCCGGGTGATCCCGCCCCCTCTGACACACAGGGACATCCCTATGGCTGTCCCGTAGTGTCAGAGGGGGCGGAGCCACCCGGTTACGTAACTGGGTGGCCCCGCCCCCTCTGACACATGGGGACATCCCCATGGCTTCCCCGTAGTGTCAGAGGGGGGCAGGGCCACCCGGTTACGTAACCCCGCCCCCTCTGATGCTACAGGAAAGCCATAGGGATGTCCCCGTACGTAGGAGGGGGCGGGGTCATCTGGCAATGTCAATGTGTGGCCCTGCCCTCAGTTATAAAAGAACTGTCGCCTGAGAGGCCGGTCATGGCGGGTGCCTCCCATGGAGGCAGATCGGTGGCGGCATGCGGCTTTTTTTTTTCTTTTTCGGTCCGTCGGAGCGAGAGAAGAAGAAGATGAATGAACTTTGTGGGACACTTTTATTTTTTAATTTTTTAATAAAGGACTTGTCTCAAGCCGTGTCTTGTGTTTTTTTACCATTGTCACGCCTTTTTTGTGAAATGGTAGGGGTACATTTGTACCCCATTACCATTTCACACAGGGGGGAGGCCGGGATCTGGAGGTCCCCTTGTTTTATTGTTTCACTTTAAGCATCATTAAAATCACTGCTCCCAAAAAACGGCCGTTTTTAAAACTTTCTTTTGCATTGATACATGTCCCCTGGGGCAGGACCCAGGTCCCCAAACACTTTTTATGACAATACCATGCATATAAGCCTTTAAAATTAGAACTTTTGATTTTTCATGTTCGTGTCCCATAGACTTTAACGGTGTTCGAACAAATTTTTTTCCTGTTCGCATGTTCTGCTGCGAACCGAACCGTGGGGGGTGGGGGGGTAGTTTTTATATCTCTGGTGGAATGTAGTGATGTAGTGGTGAGATCTCCCACCAGCATTCCCAGTTTTGCCCAGCTGTCCTGGCCATTACATAGCTAAACATTCCCCCTAATGAATTCTTTATAATCATAAAGATTACAAGAAAATCCTTTAAAATGTAGAAATTATTTGGGAGCCCCCAAACAATAGTCTTTAAAAGAAATGAGTGGTGAAAAAAATTGTAATTTATCTATGTATCCCAATAGCCACAAAAGGATTTAAATCCACTTTGTGTGCATCAAACCCATATATTACTTTGTAAAATTATTAGTGATATCATCACTGTGCTGTACATAGCCTATGCAGAGAGCAGATCTGTGGGAGGGGCCCAGCAGGCTCCACCCACTACAGGGTGCCTGCAGAAAACTACAGGAGGGGGCGGAGACAAGGCAAGCGATCCTGTACAGGTCAAGAGAGCAGCACCGACTGATCTTTATTACAGCAAGCTCTTGCACAGAGGTAACGTTTAAGGTGGGATGGTGATGGAGTCACAGAAACAGATTCTGCTTTAGGGCCAACAAGTAAAACCTGCTTGAAGCAGATGAAATGAAAAATTCAGAAAGAGGGTTAAAAAAAAATCAAATGCAACTGTCAATGAATTCTGAATGATCTCAGGAGCATTTAAAACTTATGTCAAACTGATTTCATTGACAAGATCTCTGAAAGAAAAATTACTGTACCCTTTTAAAACTTTTTTTTTTTTTTTAGCATAGTACTGCTGCACATGGTGCTCTTTAAATATGTGTTTTTATTGTTTTATTTTTATTTTTCCTATTAACACTTGCTATAAAAATACTAACAAAAAATATTCCCATTTATATTAAATTAGTATTAAATGTAATTATTAAATTATATTTACCAAATAAAAACTGACTGCTCGTCCAACATCAGTGCCTGACCTCACAAATGGTCTTCTGGAAGAATGGTCAAACATTCTCATAGACACACTCCTAAACCTTGTGGACAGCCTTCCCAGAAGAGTTGAAGCTGTTATAGCTGCAAAGGGTGGACCAAATCAATATTGAACCCTACACACTAATGCCCCGTACACACGGTCGGATTTTCCAACGGAAAATGTGTGATAGGACCTTGTTGTCGGAAATTTAGACCGTGTGTAGGCTCCATCATACATTTTCCATCGGATTTTCCAACACACAAAGTTTGAGAGCTTGCTATAAAATTTTCCGACAACAAAATCCGTTGTCGGAATTTCCGATCATGTATACACAAATCCGACACACAAAGTGCCACGCATGCTCAGAATAAAAAAAGAGATGAAAGCTATTGGCTACTGCCCCATTTATAGTCCCGACGTACGTGTTTTGCGTCACCGCGTTTAGAACGATCGGATTTTCCGACAACTTTGTGTGACCGTGTGTATGCAAGACAAGTTTGAGCCAACATCCATCGGAAAAAAATCCTAGGATTTTGTTGTCGGAATGTCCGATCAATGTCCGACCGTGTGTACGGGGCATAAGACTGGGATGGCATTAAAGTTCAAGTGCGTGTAAAAGCAGGTGTCCCAATACTTTTGACAATATAGTGTATTTTCTGTATGAATGTGATAAACATTGGTATGGCTACACCAAAAAATTGGCAGCAGTTTTGCTTGCCAAGGAATTTGGAATTGCACAACTGGGCCATTGATACCATTTCACTATTACAGATATACTATCCTTAGTTTACCTCATCGCCTGTCATTAACCCCACTTCAATAGCTAGCCACGATTAAGAAAACGCCCTCAGCTTGCTGAATGGTCACAGTGGAGGCAATGGTGATTGTTAGGGATGAGCTTCGAGTTCGAGTCGAACTCATGTTCTACTCGAACATTGGCTGTTCGCAAGTTCGCCGAACAGCGAACAATTTGGGGTGTTCGCGGCAAATTCGAATGCCGCGGAACACCCTTTAAAAGTCTATGGGAGAAATCAAAAGTGCTAATTTTAAAGGCTTATATGCAAGTTATTGTCATAAAAAGTGTTTGGGGACCCGGGTCCTGCCCCAGGGGACATGGATCAATGCAAAAAAAAGTTTTAAAAACGGAAGTTTTTTCAGGAACAGTGATTTTATTAATGCTTAAAGACAAACAATAAAAGTGTAATATCCCTTTAAATTTCGTACCTGGGGGGTGTCTATAGTATGCCTGTAAAGGGGCGCATGTTTCCTGTGTTTAGAACAGTGTGACAGCAAAATGACATTTGGAAGGAAAAAACTCATTTAAAACTACCCGCGGCTATTGCATTGCCGACAATACACATAGAAGTTCATTGATAAAAACGGCATGGGAATTCCCCACAGGGCAACCCCGAACCAAAAAAAAAAAAAAAAAAATGATGTGGGGATCCGCCTAAATTCCATACAGGGCCCTTCAGGTCTGGTATGAATATTAAGGGGAACCCCAGCCAAAATTTTAAAAAAAAATTGACGTGGGGTTCCCCCTAAATTCCATACCAGACCCTTCAGGTCTGGTATGGATTTTAAGGGGAACCCCGCGCCAAAAAAAAAAAAAACGGTGTGGGGTCCCCCTAAAAATCCATACCAGACCCTTATCCAAGCACGCAACCTGGCAGGCCGCAGGAAAAGAGGGGGGGACGAGAGTGCGGCCCCCCCCCTCCTGAACAGTACCAGGCCACATGCCCTCAACATTGGGAGGGTGCTTTGGGGTAGCCCCCCAAAACACCTTGTCCCCATGTTGATGAAGACAAGGGCCTCATCCCCACAACCCTGGCCGGTGGTTGTGGGGGTCTGCGGGCGGGGGGCTTATCGGAATCTGGAAGCCCCCTTTAACAAGGGGACCCCCAGATCCCGGCCCCCCCCCTGTGTGAAATGGTAAGGGGGTACTTACCCCTACCATTTCACTAAAAAACTGTCAAAAATGTTAAAAATGACAAGAGACAGTTTTTGACAATTCCTTTATTTAAATGCTTCTTCTTTCTTCCTTCATCTTCTTCTTCTTCTGGTTCTTCTGGCTCTTCTGGTTCTTCCTCCGGCGTTCTCGTCCAGCATCTTCTCCGCGGCGTCTTCTATCTTCTTCTCCTCGGGCCGCTCCGCACCCATGGCATGGGGGGGAGGCTCCCGCTCTTCTCTTCATCTTCTTCTCTTCTTCATCTTCTTCTTCATCTTCTTCTTCTTCTTCTCTTCTTCCTTCTTCTCTTCTTCATGTCTTCTCCGGGCCGCTCCACAGCCATGCTGTGGCATGGAGGGAGGCTCCCGCTGTGTGACGGCGTCTCTTCGTCTGACGGTTCTTAAATAACGGGGGGCGGGGCCATCCGGTGACCCCGCCCCCCTCTGACGCACGGTGACTTGAGGGACTTCCCTGTGACGTCACGGGGAATGCCACAGGGAAGTCCCGTCATGTCACCGTGCGTCAGAGGGGGGCGGGGTCACCGGGTGGCCCCGCCCCCCGTTATTTAAGAACCCTCAGACGAAGAGACGCCGTCACACAGCGGGAGCCTCCCTCCATGCCACAGCATGGCTGCGGAGCGGCCCGGAGAAGACATGAAGAAGAGAAGAAGGAAGAAGAGAAGAAGAAGAAGAAGATGAAGAAGAGAAGAAGATGAAGAGAAGACCGGGAGCCTCCCCCCCCATGCCATGGGTGCGGAGCGGCCCGAGGAGAAGAAGATAGAAGATGCCGCGGAGAAGATGCTGGACGAGAACGCCGGAGGAAGAACCAGAAGAGCCAGAAGAACCAGAAGAAGAAGAAGATGAAGGAAGAAAGAAGAAGCATTTAAATAAAGGAATTGTCAAAAACTGTCTCTTGTCATTTTTAACATTTTTGACAGTTTTTTAGTGAAATGGTAGGGGTAAGTACCCCCTTACCATTTCACACAGGGGGGGGGCGGGATCTGGGGGTCCCCTTGTTAAAGGGGGCTTCCAGATTCCGATAAGCCCCCCGCCCGCAGACCCCCACAACCACCGGCCAGGGTTGTGGGGATGAGGCCCTTGTCTTCATCAACATGGGGACAAGGTGTTTTGGGGGGCTACCCCAAAGCACCCTCCCAATGTTGAGGGCATGTGGCCTGGTACGGTTCAGGAGGGGGGGGGGGCGCACTCTCGTCCCCCCCTCTTTTCCTGCGGCCTGCCAGGTTGCGTGCTCGGATAAGGGTCTGGTATGGATTTTTAGGGGGACCCCACGCCGGTTTTTTTTTTTTTTTGGCGCGGCGTTCCCCTTAAAATCCATACCAGACCTGAAGGGTCTGGTATGGAATTTAGGAGGGAACCCCACGTCAATTTTTTTTTTAAATTTTGGCTGGGGTTCCCCTTAATATCCATACCAGACCTGAAGGGCCTTGTTTGGAATTTAGGGGGACTCCCACATCATTTTTTTTTTTTAATTTTGGTTCGGGGTTGCCCTGTGGGGAATTCCCATGCCGTTTTTATCAATGAACTTCTATGTGTATTGTCGGCAATGCAATAGCCGCGGTAGTTTTAAATGTGTTTTTTCCTTCAAAATGTCACTTTGCTGTCAGACTGTTCTAAACACGGGAAACATGCGCCCCTTTACAGTCATACTATAGACACCCCCCAGGTACGAAATTTAAAGGAATATTACACTTTTATTGTTTGACTTTAAGCATTATTAAAATCACTGCTCCTGAAAAAACGGCCGTTTTTAAAACTTTTTTTTGCATTGATTCATGTCCCCTGGGGGAGGACCCGGGTCCCCAAACACTTTTATTGACAATAACTTACATATTAGCCTTTAAAATTAGCACTTTTGATTATTCATGTTCGTGTCCCATAGACTTTAACGGCGTTCGCGTGTTCGAACGAATTTTTTTCCTGTTCGCATGTTCTGGTGCGAACCGAACAGGGGGGTGTTCGGCTCATCCCTAGTGATTGTATATATTGCCCAGCAAACATTTCAAACCAAACCAAAAGGGTGTTAAGTTCTATAGTTCTATAAGAACTATACTAACTCTGGGCATATAAAAAAACTGTAGTTAAATAAGTTTTATATTAGTCTAAAAGTAAACAAATTTTACATGCAACTAGCACAAGTACCTAATTTTGTCTTGATATCGGCCTCCTATCCAGGTGACAGCTGTCCCATTAGGGGCGCAGGGACACCGCCCCCCTAATCCATGCGCCCGGCCCCTAATCTACATGCAGGGCGCCGGACTCATGGATTTCAATAGGGTTTTTTTTTTTGTTAAGCACATGATTAGAGCCTAAGACTTTAAAAAAAGGGTGGGCACTGCGTCCTGAGCCCGCCAGTTGTGTGACATTAGCAAATTGATATTCGCTAATATCTTCTCCTCCCGGGCCAATCAGAAAGCAGGTCCTGAGACCCGATTGGCCAGGGACTCTTGGGATTCCCAGCGAATCAGGTCTCAGGGACCCACTTCCTGTTTGGCCAGGAGAAGAAGTAATGGTCCCGGCTCTTCGCTTCGCGTTCGGCAAGCTGGAGCGAGTAGAAGCCTAAGGTAAGGCCACTGATCGTGGCCTTACTGTCCGTCTTGTGGGGGGGGTGCAATAGTGCGTGTAAGGGGGGCAGGGTCGTTTGCTGCCCCTACCCCAAAATATTGTGCACCAGCCGCCACTGCTCCTATCATTCCCTGCAAAGCAGCTCTCAAATTTGGAATGCAAGGGGCAGCACCACAATCCAATCACGGTCTATTGCATTCCCATGTACTGACAGGAGGAAAGATACTGAATACTGACAGGAGGAAAGAATGGAAGCACAGAGTTGATGACTCATCTGTGTGCTGCTCCTTCCTTGTGTAGCGATGACAACTGTTGTTTCTAGCTCTATGTGTATTATTCAGTACAAGAATTGTGTTAGCGCCATCTTGTGGACAATTGATAAAGTGCAATAAGTTTATGTCCTGTACAGAGTGTTGCTGGGACTGATAGTCCCACGGAACAAGTTAAGTCGGAGAGCATTACATCAGACTAGACTTCGGTTTTCAATTACAAAAGTTAGCGAAGACTGAAGACGTCAGGACTACCTTTTCATTGCAGGGCCCTGCATTTTAGTATAGTGACTTTAAGGTCTAGATTAAGGGGCGCTCCCAGGTATAGATTCATACCAATATATACATATACATTTCTGTGATTGTTATTTATTGTTATAACCATTTCTTATGCTATCACACTACGTTGGTGTGATAGTATAGTCATTGAAATAACTCTTTATATAAATATATTACTTACTCAAAGAAAGAAGTTACTTTTGGTCATTATTGAAGTTTGTGTGCAGTGTTGTCATTTCTCCTACAGGTGGAGCTACCAGCACCCAGGTAGAGGTAACCCTAATTGTAAGTGTATATTGTGGGTTAAGGTTAAGGCTCATATTGTTTTAACACTGCACTACAGTTGTGTCAAGGGGAGTGAACAATTTAAGAAGGGTGTACAGCAAAGAGGACAGGCCCGCTTAAACCAGCAGCTCCACCGTGAGTTATTGCTACACTTGTTCAATCAGCAAGCTTGGGTGGGGGAGGGGGAGGGGGCACCACTAAATTTATTAACACTAGACACTAGAAGAAAAAATGGTGTTGCCTTCCTGGAAGTGCTGTGTAGGGTTGCCACCTTTTCTTCAAGCCAAACCCGAACACTTTTGCAGCCTGGGACACCTTTGGATGCCCCAAGGAGAGTAGTAATGTGGTGCGCATAGCGTGCCGCAGAGAACAGTGGGTGTTGCCAAATTGCTCTTGTTGACGTCATCGTCCTGGCCCCCAGTAAAGGCGAACCTGCCCCCAGACAGCTGCCCACAGCTTCCGGACAGCAACAGATTTGTGTGTGACTATCTTTTACTTGGGGAGCCACAGTCCGGTCTGAGCCACAGTCCGGGTTTCAGTCCGCCTGAAACCCGGACACATGATTCAAAACCCGAACTGTCCAGGTGAATCCCGAACAGGTGGCAACCCTAGTGCTGTAGGGCGAATGAATCACACAAGTGGCTGAACAGAATTACAAATCCTCAGCCTGAGGTTCAGTATAGATATACCAGAACAGAACCCTCTCTTGGTTCTTCAACAATAACCCTTAAGGCTCATTCAAATGTGTGGCTATTGCTGCCACCCCTCTGAAAGGCATGACATATTGGTTCACTTTTCAGAGGGCTTTTGACGGCTTGTGAGCATCTGCATTTCGATGTTTAGATGGGTGGTTGGGGGCGGTAAAACCAAAGCTCAACCGCCTGCTTTTATGGCCCCCTGGCCGCCCATGTGAACAAATCCTCATTCTGAAATAATCAGAATGCTAAATAATAAGCTCTCTCTAGTTTTCTTGTATTATTATTATTATTATAATACAGGATTTATTTAGCGTCAACAGTTTGCGCAGCACTTTACAACATCAGGGAAGACAGTATAATTACAATACAATTCAATACAGGAGGAGTCAGATATATAATGTTTTGCACATTTCTCTTCCAGCTATGACATACTGGATGCCTGCAGCTCTGTGTATAGTAATCCTGGCAACAGCGATCCTTCTAGGAGGGGGAATGGGGGGTGCTGCCGCATCTGCAAGAATGAAAGGTCCGACGCCATTTGATATGAGAAGATGAACGTGGGTCTGAGTCCGGACGTAACTATGGGGCTTTTTTTCGATATAAGTATGCCTGGCCTTGGGTCCCTGAACAGTGGACTACTACAGCCCATTCCTAAAAGCAAGCACTGCTGAAATGTGTTGGATGTCATAGACCATTCCCCATCCCTGTTTGATGAAGTTTACTACCCTGAGTGTCAATATTTCCTGTTACTGCTCTCTACAATCTCACCTATTGTGGGGGAGGGGATACATTAATATTAAGAGCTGAACTGGAGGCAAAAAAAAATCCCCAAAAAAACTGTCATTTAAATGTATTTCTCAATAGCCACAAAGGATATAAATCCACTTGGCATGCACAAAAAAAGTCTTTGCAAAGTCAGATATTACCTTGTAAAGTAGTATCACTGTGCTGTACATAGCTTTTGCAGAGAGCAGAGCTGTGAAAGGGGTCCAGCAAGCTCCACCCACTACAGAAAAGTACAGGAGGAGGGCGCATGCTCGCAGCTGGAGATGGCGGCGGTATGAGACTTCAGCTCCGCTCCCCGCAGGCCTGCTAAACCCCGCCGGAGCAGCTAACAATCCTGCCTGTAATCGTAACCAACTCGACCGGACCCCAGCAGCACCGCTATCCCGGCGGAGGACCAGGAGACTGCTCGTAAACACCTCCATAGCCGTCCATGGATGGCAGCAGTGAGAAGGCCCCAGCTCCACTTCCTGGTGAACGGACGGACGGACGGACAAGCAGCAAGCAATCCTTCACAGTCTGCAGCACACCCGACCGGATTCCTGCTTCCTCCCCCACTCGGTGGAAAGGCAAGGGGTAAGCCTAAAACCCCCCATACCTGCCAAAACACTCACAAAAGGACAGGATACATGTCCAAAATGGCGGCAGCGGCGGCCCCTAACACACACAGGGGCTACAGCCAGAGACACAGAATCGGCCACTAAATATCCATGGACAGAGCCCACTGAAAGATTTCAGTCCCAGTGCTTCCCAGGCTGCATCCATGTCCCCAGATAGGGACATGTTCTCTTCCCAGTCAGACATGGATAGGGCACTATGTGAGTCCGCTAGCCAGGAGAGCATAGAGAACTCTCTCCCACACTCCCAGGCAGTGGCAGCGCCACTGACAGAATATTCAGGGGACCCCATCCTGTTTGCAAGGTTTTCCACCCTGTTAGAACAAGGGCTTGAAAAAGCAAGCAAACGCATAACCTCTGATTTGAAACATGAATTTCAGGAGCTGGGATTCCGCATAGGAACAATAGAGAACACACTGGAAGACACCATTATCAAAACACAGAATGTATTGAGGGCATACATAAGAGATTGGACGATGCGCTAAAAAATAAGATTGACGACCTGGAAAATCGGTCTCGCCCACTATAATTTTCTTGTTCGTGGCATCCCAGAATCCTTTCTTGATCCCGAAGCTATCATAAAAGAAATTATTACCCATCTCATTCCTGACATACCTTCCCATAAGATGGAGCTGGAGTCAACAGGGCCCTGACGATGCCCCAAGATGATGGACTGCAAGAGACATTATAGTGAAGCCTCACTATTACGCGGTCAAAGAGCAAGTCATGAAAAAAGCTAGAGAAATAGCTGACCTGCAATTGCAGGACCACAAAATCCAGATCTTCGCTGACATTTCACCAGCTACTATTCAGAAGCGCAGAGCTTTAAAACCTTTGCTACAGCCCCTGATAGCCCAAAATATTAAATACTACCGGGCCTTCCTTTTTCGACTGAACTTTACTTTCCGCAACAAGAAACACTCTTTCTCAACATTCCCAGAGGGTGAAGTCCTGCTGAAAAAACTGGGACTTATATCCGTTGATCCGGAGAAACCCTCCCTCTCCTCCCAACCTAGATTGCTTACCACCAAGCCTGTGTAGAGTCCTACTTTTACAAGTCTACTTTTTCTTTTCTTTTTCTTAACATTTCCCTTTTTTTCCCTTTACTCCGGGTCCCCTTGTGACTGAGCCTTCAGCTGCTGAACGTTACTGCGAACACCTCCATAGCCGTCCATGGACGGCGGCAGTGAGAAGGCCCCAGCTCCACTTCCCGGTGGACGGACGGACAAGCAGCAAGCAACCCTTCACAGTCTGCAGCACACCCGACCGGATTCCTGCTTCCTCCCCCACTCGGTGGAAAGGCAAGGGATAAGCCTAAAACCCCCCATACCTGCCAACAAACACACACAAAAGGACAGGATACATGTCCAAAATGGCGGCAGCGGCGGCCCCTAACACACACAGGGGCTACAGCCAGAGACACAGAATCGGCCACTAAATATCCATGGACAGAGCCCACTGAAAGATTTCAGTCCCAGTGCTTCCCAGGCTGCATCCATGTCCCCAGATAGGGACATGTTCTCTTCCCAGTCAGACATGGATAGGGCACTATGTGAGTCCGCTAGCCAGGAGAGCATAGAGAACTCTCTCCCACACTCCCAGGCAGTGGCAGCGCCACTGACAGAATATTCAGGGGACCCCATCCTGTTTGCAAGGTTTTCCACCATGTTAGAACAAGGGCTTGAAAAAGCAAGCAAACGCATAACCTCTGATTTGAAACATGAATTTCAGGAGCTGGGATTCCGCATAGGAACAATAGAGAACACACTGGAAGACACCATTATCAAAACACAGAATGTATTGAGGGCATACATAAGAGATTGGACAATGCGCTAAAAAATAAGATTGACGACCTGGAAAATCGGTCTCGCCCACTATAATTTTCTTGTTCGTGGCATCCCAGAATCCTTTCTTGATCCCGAAGCTATCATAAAAGAAATTATTACCCATCTCATTCCTGACATACCTTCCCACAAGATGGAGCTGGAATCAACAGGGCCCTGACGATGCCCCGAGATGATGGACTGCCAAGAGACATTATAGTGAAGCCTCACTATTACGCGGTCAAAGAGCAAGTCATGAAAAAAGCTAGAGAAATAGCTGACCTGCAATTGCAGGACCACAAAATCCAGATCTTCGCTGACATTTCACCAGCTACTATTCAGAAGCGCAGAGCTTTAAAACCTTTGCTACAGCCCCTGATAGCCCAAAATTTTAAATACTACTGGGCCTTCCCTTTTCGACTGAACTTTACTTTCTGCAACAAGAAACACTCTTTCTCAACATTCCCAGAGGGTGAAGTCCTGCTGAAAAAACTGGGACTTATATCCGTTGATCCGGAGAAACCCTCCCTCTCCCCCCAACCTAGATTGCTTACCACCAAGCCTGCGTAGAGTCCTCCTCCCCCAGTGTGGCGCTCCACCAGAAGCCAAGCCAGGCTGAAAAAAAGCAGACCCCACGAAATTGAAGGGGAAGACAGCTTATGAGTTTGATGGGACATTATGGAGTGGAAAAGTCTTTCTTACCTTTTTTTTTTCTCCTCTCCCCTTGTTTTCCAATTTTTTATTGATCCTAGGGCAGGATCACGGATAGAGAATTTAGGATGCTTCCTGAAACTTTGTTGCTAAAAGTGGGAATGAGGGACAATGGGATTTAGATTATACTGAGTGTTATGTCCCTTTTCTCGCTTCTTGGGGGTCTTGTAATTCCCACAGTTATAGTTCCTTATGTTAATGTTGATATTTTTAAAGGTGGGTTAAGGCCAGTGGCGGTAGTCATGCGCCCAGTTTGTCTTTGTTTCCCTCCACCAGCGAGGGGACCAGAGCCAAACCAGGTCCTGGGCTTATCCCAGGGTGAAGTTTGTAGACACCCAGGGGGACCTTTCTCCCTGGTTTGGAATACATTTAGTAGAGTTTAGTAGAAGTTACTGTCTACTACTGCATAATATCTGTTGATCTCTTATTTACAGGACAGTTCTACCGTTAGAATTCTTCTGAAAAACTTGTTTTTTGTTGTTGTTCCGTTTCTCTTGCAAGTCTACTTTTTCTTTTCTTTTTCTTAACATCTCCCTCTTTTCCCTTTACTCCGGGTCCCCTTGTGACTGAGCCTTCAGCTGCTGAACGTTACTGCGAACACCTCCATAGCCGTCCATGGACGGCGGCGGTGAGAAGGCCCCAGCTCCACTTCCCGGTGGACGGACGGACAAGCAGCAAGCAACCCTTCACAGTCTGCAGCACACCCGACCGGATTCCTGCTTCCTCCCCCATTCGGTGGAAAGGCAAGGGGTAAGCCTAAAACCCCCCATACCTGCCAACAAACACACAAAAGGACAGGATACATGTCCAAAATGGCGGCAGCGGCGGCCCCTAACACACACAGGGGCTACAGCCAGAGACACAGAATCGGCCACTAAATATCCATGGACAGAGCCCACTGAAAGATTTCAGTCCCAGTGCTTCCCAGGCTGCATCCATGTCCCCAGATAGGGACATGTTCTCTTCCCAGTCAGACATGGATAGGGCACTATGTGAGTCCGCTAGCCAGGAGAGCATAGAGAACTCTCTCCCACACTCCCAGGCAGTGGCAGTGCCACTGACAGAATATTTAGGGGACCCCATCCTGTTTGCAAGGTTTTCCACCCTGTTAGAACAAGGGCTTGAAAAAGCAAGCAAACGCATAACCTCTGATTTGAAACATGAATTTCAGGAGCTGGGATTACGCATAGGAACAATAGAGAACACACTGGAAGACACCATTACCAGAACCAATCAAAACACAGAATGTATAGAGGGCATACATAAGAGATTGGACGATGCGCTAAAAAAAAAGATTGACGACCTGGAAAATCGGTCTCGCCCACTATAATTTTCTTGTTTGTGGCATCCCAGAATCCTTTCTTGATCCCGAAGCTATCATAAAAGAAATTATTACCCATCTCATTCCTGACATACCTTCCCACAAGATGGAGCTGGAGTCAACAGGGCCCTGACGACGCCCCGAGATGATGGACTGCCAAGAGACATTATAGTGAAGCCTCACTATTACGCGGTCAAAGAGCAAGTCATGAAAAAAGCTAGAGAAATAGCTGACCTGCAATTGCAGGACCACAAAATCCAGATCTTCGCTGACATTTCACCAGCTACTATTCAGAAGCGCAGAGCTTTAAAACCTTTGCTACAGCCCCTGATAGCCCAAAATATTAAATACTACTGGACCTTCCCTTTTCGACTGAACTTTACTTTCCACAACAAGAAACACTTTCCTCAACATTCCCAGAGGGTGAAGTCCTGCTGAAAAAACTGGGACTTATATCCGTTGATCCGGAGAAACCCTCCCTCCCCTCCCAACCTAGATTGCTTACCACCAAGCCTGCGTAGAGTCCTCCTCCCCCAGTGTGGCGCTCCACCAGAAGCCAAGCCATGCTGAAAAAAAGCTCCTTATGTTAATGTTGCTATTTTTTAAGGTGGGTTAAGGCCAGTGGCGGTAGTCATGCGCCCAGTTTGTCTTTGTTTCCCTCCACCAGCGAGGGGACCGGAGCCAAACCAGGTCCTGGGTTTATCCCAGGGTGAAGTTTGTAGACACCCAGGGGGACCTTTCTCCCTGGTTTGGAATACATTTAGTAGAGTTTAGTAGAAGTTACTGTCTACTACTGCATAATATCTGTTGATCTCTTATTTACAGGACAGTTCTACCGTTAGAATTCTTCTGAAAAACTTGTGTTTTTTTGTTGTTCCGTTTCTTTTGCAAGTCTACACTACCGTTCAAAAGTTTGGGGTCACCCAAACAATTTTGTGTTTTCCATGAAAAGTCACACTTATTCACCACCATACGTTGTGAAATGAATAGAAAATAGAGTCAAGACATTGACAAGGTTAGAAATAATGATTTGTATTTGAAATAACATTGTTTTTACATCAAACTTTGCTTTCATCAAAGAATCCTCCTTTTGCAGCAATTACAGCATTGCACACCTTTGGCATTCTAGCTGTTAATTTATTGAGGTAAGCTGGAGAAATTGCACCCCACGCTTCTAGAAGCAGCTCCCACAAGTTGGAATGGTTGGATGGGCACTTCTGGCGTACCATACGGTCAAGCTGCTCCCACAACAGCTCAATGGGGTTCAGATCTGGTGACTGTGCTGGCCACTCCATTACCGATAGAATACCAGCTGCCTGCTTCTGCTGTAAATAGTTCTTGCACAATTTGGAGGTGTGTTTAGGGTCATTGTCCGGTTGTAGGATGAAATTGGCTCCAATCAAGCGCTGTCCACTGGGTATGGCATGGCGTTGCAAAATGGAGTGATAGCCTTCCTTAGCTTTTACCCTGTACAAAGCTCCCACCTTACCAGCACCAAAGCAACCCCAGACCATCACATTACCTCCACCATGCTTAACAGATGGCGTCAGGCATTCTTCCAGCATCTTTTCATTTGTTCTGCGTCTCACAAACGTTCTTCTTTGTGATCCAAACACCTCAAACTTGGATTCATCTGTCCACAACACTTTTTTCCAGTCTTCCTCTGTCCAATGTCTGTGTTCTTTTGCCCATCTTAATCTTTTTCTTTTATTGGCCAGTCTCAGATATGGCTTTTTCTTTGCCACTCTGCCCTGAAGCCCAAAATCCCGCAGCCGCCTCTTCACTGTAGATGTTGACACTGGTGTTTTGCGGGTACTATTTAATGAAGATGCCAGTTGGGGACCTGTGAGGCGTCTGTTTCTCAAACTAGAGACTCTAATGTGCTTATCTTCTTGCTTAGTTGTGCAACGCGGCCTCCCACTTCTTTTTCTACTCTGGTTAGAGCCTGTTTGTGCTGTCCTCTGAAGGGAGTAGTACACACCGTTGTAGGAAATCTTCAATTTCTTTGCAATTTCTCGCATGGAATAGCCTTCATTTCTAAGAACAAGAATAGACTGTCGAGTTTCAGATGAAAGTTCTCTTTTTCTGGCCATTTTGAGCGTTTAATTGACCCCACAAATGTGATGCTCCAGAAACTCAATCTGCTCACAGGAAGGTCAGTTTTGTAGCTTCTGGAAGGAGCTAGACTGTTTTTAGATGTGTGAACATGATTGCACAAGGGTTTGCTAATCATCAATTAGCCTTCTGAGCCAATGAGCAAACACATTGTACCATTAGAACACTGGAGTGATAGTTGCTGGAAATGGGCCTCTATACACCTATGTAGATATTGCACCAAAAACTAGACATTTGCAGTTAGAATAGTCATTTACCACATTAGCAATGTATAGAGTATATTTGTTTAAAGTTAGGACTAGTTTAAAGTTAGCTTCATTTAAAAGTACAGTGCTTTTCCTTCAAAAATAAGGACATTTCAATGTGACCCCAAACTTTTGAACGGTAGTGTACTTTTTCTTTTCTTTTTCTTAACATTTCCCTCTTTTCCCTTTACTCTGGGTCCCCTTGTGACTGAGCCTTCAGCTGCTGAATGTTACTGCGAACCAGAAGGGGTGACCGTCAGTTACGAGGTGGTTGGTGAGTGATCCTTCTACTTCCTTTGTGCACCATGGCAGGCAGTACTACAGGGGTCCCCTTCAAATTTGTCACCCACAATGTTAAAGGGCTAAATTCTCCATTAAAACGGAGGATGGCCTTCCAACACTATAAATCTCTACGAGCAGATGTTCTCCTCCTTCAGGAGACACACTTTCCGCCAACATACCGTACCGCCGTATATTGTGCCTGCAGGGGGCACGCAGTAAACACTATTGATTAAAAACAGTAGGTTGCAGGGGGCAAGAGGTGCCTGTGAATGAGTGCGCACACACAGCAAGGCAGTTAACAGGGTTGGCAATCGATTGGTAAATGGCTTAATGAGGTACACTGCAAGGCAAATGGCTGGTTAAGATGTTTACAAAATCAAATGCATAAGGCATAAGGCAGAGTCTTTTTGGAAAAGCATCAAGTGCAATGTGTCCTGGTAGGCCGTATAGCTAAGAATGTAACTCATAAGAGGTCAGTATTGAAGATTACATAGAAAACAAAAAAGGAACTCCTGCGCTGCTAGCAGACTCTTAAACTAAGAGAAGGGGGTTTTTTGGTATTAAGGACTTTGAGGAAATCATGGCCTGGTAAGGTCACCCATTTCCATCCCTAGGGACTTTAAATGAAACCAAGACCTGGTAAGGTCAAGCGTTTCCATCCCAAATCTATAGCACAAACAAGGGGATTATTAGAGGGGAGGTTTCTATTAATTGTATGAACAATATTATCATGAATGTTTATTATATGACATTATGTACCTACCCATTTTATCTTGTATGCATTTTGCGATTGTAACGTTTGTGCTCTGGTATTATGTCAATAAATTCCTCTATGTTCATCTTATTACCTGCTTGCTGGTACATGCTTCATATAAAGTCCCAACCTCCCCTCTAATAATCCCCTTGTTTGTGCTATAGATTTGGGATGGAAACGCTTGACCTTACCAGGTCTTGGTTTCATTTAAAGTCCCTAGGGATGGAAATGGGTGACCTTACCAGGCCATGATTTCCTCAAAGTCCCTAATACCAAAAAACCCCCTTCTCTTGTATTTATGCATAGGGATGGAAGCTTGTGCCTTGCTCTATGTGCCTAAACCTTTTACCTTCCCTGCCCCTAATGACCTTAGTGACACCTCCCCTGTGTTTTATTCTTAATATTCTTATTCTACTAAGCCCATCCATAATATCCCTTGTTATTTATATTGTTTATTTTCCTTCCAACCCTGTTACCCTTCCCACATCCCTGATGGGGCTGTGTTGTTGGTGGTGTAGTTCGGCGGGGCCGTTGTTGCCTGGTCCTTGTCCCCCTCGGGAGCCGCGACGCGCCTTGCGTGTCTCCTCCCTCCCCGGGCCTTCCCCCTGGGGGGGTGGACACTTTACCAATGCGCGTCGACGTCACGCAATACGCTGTGCGTGCGGCCTCCCCTGTGCAGCGCCGTCACGCGCCGCGTTCACTCCATCTCGTGGGCCAATGGGGAGGTTCTTTCGCGCCGTCTTGCCGGCTGTGTCCGACTTGCGGTGCTCCTCCCCCCGCCACACGGCGTGACGTTGGTGGGCGGCACTCGTGGCGGCGTTATCTGGACGCTCTCCGGGGCGGCACGGGCACTCGAGGTTCTCCACACAGGCGATCACACACTTCTGGAATTTCCTTTCCCAGGACCTACCACTGTCAGGTACACTCACTACCTTTCCCACCTTGGTTACTACACTTAGTTGAATTGGTTTCTCCACCTCACTTCACTCCATCACGTTTTTCTCTTCCCCATCTCCCACACTCTCCATCACTCCACCCCATATCTGGGGGCTCCCTTCCCTCTCCTTCTTACATTTCTCCTTATATGCCTACATACCTTCACTCTTATCCACCTTTCTCTAGACCTTCCTCGGTTCCTGTGCCTGCCCTGGTCGGCGTTCGTTGCCGTCTCCGCGGGGCTCCCCACCTCGGCTCCCGGTGGGGGTCATCTGGATGGCTCATGGGCCCCGCCGCTGCACCGTCACTATACAGTCTCTCAGTGAGTATTCCCATACAGTAACTTTGGGGGCTCGTTTACCACGCTCCCCCATTACCAATGTCTCTTGTCCTATTGCATTATGTAATTATCTCAATATATTTCCAGATACCACACGGGCTCGCTCCTGACGAGTGGCATGGAAGCCACGAAACGCGTTGAGCCAACATATGCCGTGTTTAAACTGTCTATCCAGTCCTCATCAACTATATCTTTTCCAACCCCCCCCCACAGGTCTAGTGAGGCCTTAGGTCCAGCAGATATTACTGGTTTTTACCCTATTTCACCCTACCTTGAAATCTTGATGTACTAGGGAATTTATTCCAGGTGGTATCTTGAGTTACCATTATTTAACTTTTTACCCTGTTCATCTTTCTATTAATTGTATGAACAATATTATCATGAATGTTTATTATATGACATTATGTACCTACCCATTTTATCTTGTATGCATTTTGCGATTGTAACGTTTGTGCTCTGGTATTATGTCAATAAATTCCTCTATGTTCATCTTATTACCTGCTTGCTGGTACATGCTTCATATAAAGTCCCAACCTCCCCTCTAATAAAGAGACTCTTAAACTACCAGGGGGACACTGCTGCAACACCTAAAAGACTGCTCCAAACAGACAAAACAAAACTAAGTAATAAGGGGGGTGGTAGTTGCGCTGTGATGGGAAAGGAATGGGGGAAGGGAAAGACTACATCAGACTACAGTGCATGTGGCAGACATGCCAAGTGGCCCAAAAGACTATAACACACAGAATAGCAATGGCACACTGACTAGTGCATATGGTGAACAAAAAGGAATGACACTGAATAGTGTTGGCATGAAGGAAATACAAGTAAATAGTGCACAATGATGAAAAGGGGGCGATCACGCCAATGGGATAATAAAAAACAATAAACAATAAGTGAATGAAATACTAGGTGCATAAGTGGACAAATAAATATTAAATATGAAATAATCTCATCAATAAACGTGATGAAAACTCAAACCACTTAAACTGGTGAAAGCAAAAAAAAGTCCAGTATCAAAAGACAATAAATGGTAATGGCAAAAGATTAACAAATACGTGAAAAAAATGTAGAAATCTTAAAACACAGTCCCGCCACCAAATGTGACACTTCTGAGTTGCAATCCAAAAACCACAATGATAGATGTGGCAGGGGAGGAGGGGTGGTGTACGGTGGGGGCACCTCGGTGTGTACAGGCCCCTTACCTTACAGCTGTAAGGTATACAGCATAAGTGTTGGTTGCCCAGTGGATGATGGAATCCGGAAAAAATTGCAGCAGGTGGTATAGCTCACAAATGTAGTGGTATCATATATGAAAAAAACAAAGATGAACAACGTATGGTGTGATACCGTTTGAAAAAAGGAAACAGGCAGGCTGAGGGAGGGGGGAGAGGGGGGGTTGCACTCACATGGTACTAGATGAGCGCAAGCCTCAAACCACGAGTGCCGAACTCGTAAAGTCCAAACCGCTGGCCAAGGAACCCTCCAACCTCTCGCACCTCCTGTGGCTCACCAACCGTCATACGTCATATGGGCAGTGTGGTATTAAAACAAGAAAACCGCATATAGCGTAATCCCGTATAAAAACACTTTATTGCATAAGTAAAATCACTAAAAACTTACAAAGCTGTCATCTTTTGTAAGTTTTTAGTGATTGTATTTGTATTGTATTTAGTGATTGTATTTCCTTCATGCCAACACTATTCAGTGTCATTCCTTTTTGTTCACCATATGCACTAGTCAGTGTGCCATTGCTATTCTGTGTGTTATAGTCTTTTGGGCCACTTGGCATGTCTGCCACATGCACTGTAGTCTGATGTAGTCTTTCCCTTCCCCCATTCCTTTCCCATCACAGCACAACTACCACCCCCCTTATTACTCAGTATTGAAGATTGCCAAGGAGATGGATGGTGACTCCGAGATAGTAGCTCCTGATTACTGTGTGTGGGAGCATACACAGGCACGTGATTTTGTAAACATCTTAACCAGCCATTTGCCTTGCAGTGTACCTCATTAAGCCATTTACCAATCGATTGCCAACCCTGTTAACTGCCTTGCTGTGTGTGCGCACTCATTCACAGGCACCTCTTGCCCCCTGCAACCTACTGTTTTTAATCAATAGTGTTTACTGCGTGCCCCCTGCAGGCACAATATACGGCGCGGCCTGCCCCTTCCCCCCTGTGGTGACACTTTTCGTGCCCCCCCCTGGGTGTCGGTCTTTCAGACTTCTCTATACCCATTTGAGCTCTTGTTCCCTGAGGAAGCCAATGTCTTGGCGAAACATGTAGGAAACCGAGCCCCTATTTCGACAGCCATCTCCATCTGGCCTACTCTACTATGCCTTGGGTCGCACGCAATATATAAGTCTATTTTAAGTATAAACGATTTGAGTGTTCTTTTCATGTTTGTATTATTACTAATAAATAAATTTTGTAATTTTGCCATTTTAAATCTTCTTCTCCCTCTTTGCATACTTGACCTTAGCACCCCTGTCCCTACATCCATTAGCCCCCTACCCAATTTATTTGCCTTTATGTCCGATTTCGGAAACATTTCTGGGTTGAAAGTAAATCAACTCAAATCGGAGGCTCTAAATATAAACCTCCCAGAAACAGTCTTAGACTCTATACGGCCATTTGGTGTACGCAGGTGCTCCCATATCTCGGAGTCAAACTGACCTCTGATATCGCCACACTGCATAGCACAAATTACATCCCTCTTTATGAATCAACAGAACGTGACCTGAAAAATTGGCAAACCCACAATGTTTCCTGGATGGGTAGAATAGTGGCAGTTAAAATGACCGTTCTCCCTCGAATACTTTATTACTTTAGATTCCTACAAATTTCCGTCCCCCCGGTCGTCTTCCGGAAGTTACAATCCCTGATATATAAATTCATTTGGAATAAGGGAGGCTATAGAGTAGCCCGTTCCACCCTGTATAGATCTAAATGGCGGGCCGGACTGGGCGTTCCGCATTTTCTGCGCTACTATAGAGCAGCACAACTGGTCCAACTATAATATTTTTAACGAAAGATACAGACCTGATTGGGTCCACCTGGAGGCACAGGCCAGCCCCACCATTCCCTTAGATCTCCTTATGTGGCTCCCAGTGAAGGAGCGTCGGGCGGAATTGAGTCCCTCTTTATCCCACTCCCTGCGTCTGTGGGACACAGCATGTAAATTGTATACCTTACAATCCACTCACTCGCCACCGGCTCCACTTTTCCACAACCCTCACTTCATCCCGGGCCAACAAAGTACTCAATTCACCTGGTGGGTCAATAAGGGGCTCTACAGAATTGCTCACTTCATAGACCATAAAGGAATAAGACAGCCCAGCTACTTTAGGGAAATGCATTAGAAATGCCCCCCATGGAGACATATCGCTTATGCCAAATTACACACTTCCTACAAACCTTAATGAGAGATGGGGCAGATATCACTGTCAGGACCTTCTTTGAGAATAGATGAAGCGGCCAGAATCACGGGGAGGGATCACGGAATTATACATCATGTTCAACAACCAGGGGGCCAAACCCTCCTACCCAATGGCATGGGAAGGGGACCTAGGGGAGATAATTGTGAAGGAGATATGGATGAAATGGTCGACCATGGTGCACAAAGGCATACTCAACACCTCATTGATTGATGCGAACTATAAAGTGTTATCGCGTTGGTGCCTTGTTCCCACAAAGCTAGCAAAATTGTACCCTGGTACCTCAACCCTATGTTTTTGGGGATGCGGACAGAAAGGTGATATGTACCATGTCTGGTGGACTTGCCCGAAGGTCCGACGGTTCTGGATTAGAGTGTTTAATCTAATTTACTCAGTGACTGGACAAAATATACCCAGAAAAGAGAAAACGGGGTTGTTTAGCGATCTCCCGGAGGAGATCCCCAGACATCAGCGTACTCTTATATTCTTCATTCTTTTAGCGGCTAAAATAACCATTGCACGTGCATAGAAATTGCCCGTAATAAATATTGCCCTGGTGAAACACAAAATATCATGGATCATGATCAACGAAAAACTGACCAGCATTTGACAAGATAGGCAAACTAGGTTTGAAAAAGTGTGGAACCCCTGGATCGCTTATGTCCAGGCTCCTTGAGAGAGTGGCTGGTTCATGGGGAAATACCCGGAGTGAAGGGTCATACCCCGCCCTAATCTTTTCCAACCCCCCCCATTCAAACATATTCCACCCCCCTTCCCCTTTCTGTCTCTTTTCTCCTCCTTTTTTTTTTTTTTTATTATTTACTTGTTCTTAGTTCTGTAATGTCAAATGGCAAACATCTGATAGGATTCTGTTAGGGGACGATAAAGTCTCCTCAACTTTGTCATATTTGTGATTAAAATGTTTTAGTAAGGTTTAATGGATCAAGAAAACTGATGCTATAGGATGACGCATCCCTGTTGTAACTATTACATGACGATTAATGAAACATAAACATCTGTATGTTGACATAAACCTGTAAAAAATATAATTGAAAAGAAAAGTACAGGAGGGGGCGGAGACAAGACCAGTGTCCCTGCACAAGGAGAGAGAGCAGCAGTGGGTGAACCTCTACCCCACCCCTGATGTGTCCATGGGCTGCTCTCTTCCTAGACTGAGTGGTGGTGGGGGACAGTGATGTCTTCTTGGGGTTACACTGCCCAATGGTATACAGTTGGCTAGGATTAGGGAATTTTTCGGCACTTACACACATAATAATATAAAAGTACAAATGTATTAATACAATTTCATTAAAAACATCATATACAATCAGCAGATGATCAACCACAAAGGTATATATACAGAGTCCATCCTCACATCTACAGGAAACAACCACATGTAAGTAGATGCAAACCCAACGCATTTCAATTTTTCAGAAAATCTTCATCAGGAGTACATGATGATCACTCTATGGTGTGAATACAGAAATACTGTATAATAACAAGATATTATTATATTTATGCAGACGTTTATACTGTAACGGAACATCCCACACTCCCCTTGAGTGCTTCCATCATATACGGCTTCCTCCAGTCTGAATATAGATATTTCGATATTATAGTAGCATATTACAACCAAGAACTAGGCAGGACTCATTTGACTGCAAAGCTGGAACATGGAATCTTTATTTGAACACAGGTATAGAGATATACACTCAGGGGACAACCCCCCTTCTTTACATAATGACACAGGGCGGGGTAAACGTTACCTCCTCCAGTAGCATGACCCAGGTGTATTCAACTTTCCATAGTATACCATCTTTGGGAGAAGCTCCTGGAGGAATGCCCCCCCCACAGCTAATCCACATAGACATATACATCCCATAATAGGTTGTGTTGCTCCCAAGGCAGACACAAACAATAGAACAGTGGGATACAGGCATGTAACAAACACACAGCAACCCCCCCCACCTCAAACCATCTAGCAATGGTCTCTGACGAAAGGTGGACTTTATCTTCATGTATTCTTGAGGGATATTGTTCAGAAATAACAATATTCCAAGTGAAAAAGCCCCTTCATTCCTTCAACACAAACCACACATATAAGACCCTGGATAACAGGGTGGTTGTACGGTGTGGTTATACGGTGAGTCTGATTAGTGCAGATGAGACTTGGGTTCTCGGTGACCCTGTGCTCCTAATAGACACAGGGTAGCTTACACATAGGAGGGGCTGGGGGAGCTGGACAAGGAGTTTCCAGTGCTCTCCAAGGTAAGCTGGGTTCCGCAAGCCGTCTGCCCACAGTGACTCCCGTCACAATTATATTTCTGTATTCATAGCATAGATCAACCATCATGTCCCCAGATGAAGATTTTCTGAAAAATTTAAATGCGTTGGGATGGCCTCTACTTACATGTGGTTGTTTCCTTTGGATGGTTTCTGTATATATACTGTATATATATATATATATATATATATATATTCACCTTTTGAGGTTGATCAGCTGCTGATCTTATAAGCAAGTTACGGCTCTCACTCGGCAATATTTAACATACGTAGCACAATTAACTGACATTTACATTCATATGCGTATGGTGGGGGAGGGGCTAAAATTTTTCAGGGAGAAGACGGAGGGGGACCGAAGGAGGACTCAGAGGAGGACACAGAGAAAGACATGGAGGGGAACTGAAGGAGGACACAGGGGACAGTTGGGGATGATCGGTGCAGAGGTGGGGAGAGTTACAATCACTGATCTCTCTGTATAGATTTCAATACAGCCGCTGAAAGCCGCGGGGAGGGAGAGGAGGACAAGCGGCTGTCAGCTGCTTTATTGAAATCTATACAGGGAGATCGGTGAATGAAACCCCCCCCACCTTTACACCGATCATCCCCGACTGCCCAAGTATCAGATTAAGCATCAGAGCATTTGCACGAGTACAAGTACTTGTGCAAGTGCTTGGTATCGGCACTGATACCGATACTAGTATAGTATATAGTATTTGTATATACTGTATATATATATATATATATATATATATATATATATATATATATATATATATATATATATATATAGTGGGGACGGAAAGTATTCAGACCCCCTTAAATTTTTCACTCTTTGTTATATTGCAGCCATTTGCTAAAATCATTTAAGTTCATTTTTTTCCTCAATAATGTACACACAGCACCCCATATTCACAGAAAAAAAACAGAATTGTTGACATTTTTGTAGATTACAGCTCACAGTGCATATCAGAGCAAATGAGAATCATGAGGTCAAAGGAACTGCCTGAAGAGCTCAGAGACAGAGTTAACTTTAACCCACCATATACACTTATATTTATATTTACCTCTACCTGGGTGCTGGTAACTCCACCTGCAGGAGAAATAACAACACTGAACACAAACTTCACTAATAACCAAAAATAACTTCTTTCTTTGTGTAAATAATATATTTATGTAAAGGGTTATTACAATGACTACACTATCACACCAACGTAGTGCAATAGTATAGTAAATGGTTAGGACAATTGGTAACATACACAAATATACCTAATTGTATATATCTATACCAGGGAGCTCCCCCTGCTCTAAACTGTAAAGTCACTATGCTTGGTAACTAAATGCAGGGCCCTGCAATAAAAGAGATAGTCCTGACGTCTTCAGTCTTCGCTAGCTTTTGTAATTGTAATCCACAAAGGGTTCCTCCTGGGTGTTGCGCAGTGTAATGTAATACACTAAGGCAATTATAATCCAGCAGATTGACTAAGTGTTCTTATATGAAGAAGACAAACATCTAGCATCCGTTCTTGAATACTGAAGTCTATTCAGATGTAAGGTTCTCCAACTTAACTTGTTCCATGGGACTATCAGTCCCAGCAACACTCTGTAACAGTTCTAAATGTGTGTGTAGTATTTAAACAAACTTCTGGGTGTTAACCCTCTCACCACACGGGATCCAGGTGGATGGATGCCTCCGTTTCAACAGTTCTCAGTCCGTATGGAACCACCGCCACACCATCACACTGCTCCGTTCACTAACGACCAGGAGTCCTCGGTTACCTCCTCCACGGGTCTCCAGAATGATCACTTCTGCTGCTCTAGCACACTGTGATACAATGACAGGATCCCTGCGGCTGCTCCTCCGCAAGGTAGGCCGCAACCCTGTGGGACACACACACCCACAGAGTTCCGCAGGCAGCCCACGCGTCCCAGGAACAAGAGATTTAAGATGGCCGCTCCTAGCCCTTTTATATTCTCCCCCAATGCAGTTCAGATCTCCTCTTGTCCAGGAGCATTGTGGGTGGGTCATAGTTAAAGTGCAGAAGTAAACAATCTACCACTTCCATGTCACTTCTCTTAATCATGAAACATAAAAGTATTGTACCTTTTCAATTGTCCACAAGATGGCACTATGGCAACTTATGTCCTGTATAACACACATATGGCTAAAAACAAAAGTTGTCAGCGCTACAGTTACAAAAAAATTTCTGCTGCACTTAAGTTTCCGAAGAGCACAGTGGCCTCCATAATCCTTAAATGGAAGACGTTTGGGACGACCAGAACCCTTCCTAGAGCTGGCTGTCCGGCCAAACTGAGCTATCGGGGGAGAAGAGCCTTGGTGAGAGAGGTAAAGAAGAACCCAAAGATCACTGTGGCTGAGCTCCAGAGATGCAGTCGGGAGATGGGAGTAGGGATGAGCCGAACACCCCCCGGTTCGGTTCGCACCAGAACCCGCGAACGGACCGCAAGTTCGCACGAACGTTAGAACCCCATTGACGTCTATGGGACTCGAACGTTCGAAATCAAAAGTGCTCATTTTAAAGGCTAATTTGCATGGTATTGTCCTAAAAAGGGTTTGGGGACCCGGGTCCTACCCCAGGGGACATGTATCAATGCAAAAAAAACTTTTAAAAACGGCCGTTTTTTCGGGAGCAGTGATTTTAATGATGCTTAAAGTAAAAAAAAAAAAGTGAAATATTCCTTTAAATATCGTACCTGGGGGGTGTCTATAGTATGCCTGTAAAGTGACGCGTGTTTCCCATGTTTAGAACAGTCCCTGCACCAAATGTCATTTTTAAAGGAAAAAATCTCATTTAAAACTGCTTGCGGGTTTAATGTCATGTCGGGTCCTGGCAATATGGATGAAAATCAGTGAGACAAACGGCATGGGTACCCCCCAGTCCATTACCAGGCCCTTTGGGTCTTGTATGGATATTAAGGGGAACCCCGCACCCAAATTAAAATAAGGAAAGGTCCCTATATACTCTGAACAGCAGTATACAGGCGGTGCAAACAAGACAGGGACTGTAGGTTTGTTGTTAAGTAGAATCTGTTTGTAATTTTGAACATTTTTAATGTGTTTAGCTCCAGCCAAAAAATCTTTTCTAAGCTTTTTGGAAAACATAGGGAAGGGTTATCACCCCTGTGACATTTGTTTTGCGTCTTTCCTCCTCTTCAGAAGATTTCACCTCACTTTTTTGTCCCAATGAAAAATGTTTTTTGAAAATTTGGGTTTTTTTGTGGAACAAGGATTGGAAAGCATCAGTGGAAAGGAGAAATTGTTTTCCCATATTAACTCTTACATGAGAGAATTTCCCTTCCTATGGGTAGATTTCATCTCACTTCCTGTTGTCTCCTTCCGTTTGCAAGTAGGAGTCGTTTGTAAGTTAGATGTTTGAAAGCAGGGTCCTGCCCTATATACTCAGCAGAAATTTGGGCCTTAGGTGTTGCTGTGGCCAAAACACTGTAAGCCCTCACAGGGCCCTGCTGTGAAATATTAGATCAAGAATTGTAATTACATGCCCCTGTTGAACAGGAGCTGAAAAATTAGGCCTTAGGCACTGGTGCTGGTGCCACAACACTGCAACCCCTCACAGACACTCTAGTTGGAACGCAGGAACGAGCCCTGCTGCAAAGTATTGCATCAAAAATTGTAATTACACGCCCCTGTTAGACAGGGGCAGAAAAATTGGGCCTTAGGCACTGGTGCTGGTGCCACAACACTGCAACCCCTCACAGACACTCTAGTTGGAACGCAGGAACGAGCACTGCTGCAAAGTATTGCATCAAAAATTGTAATTACACGCCCCTGTTAGACAGGGGCAGAAAAATTGGGCCTTAGGCACTGGTGCTGGTGCCACAACACTGCAACCCCTCACAGACACTCTAGTTGGAATGCAGGAACGAGCCCTGCTGCAAAGTATTGCATCAAAAATTGTAATTTCACGCCCCTGTTAGACAGGGGCAGAAAAATTGGGCCTTAGGCACTGGTGCTGGTGCCACAACACTGCAACCCCTCACAGACACTCTAGTTGGAATGCAGGAACGAGCCGTGCTGCAAAGTATTACATCAAAAATTGTAATAAAAAGGCCCCTGTTATACAGGGGCTGAAAAATTGTGCCTTAGGCACTGGTGGTGGCGCCCAGAACCAAAAATGTTCTTACAAGCTATCAGCGTGATGATTGAGGAGGAAGAGGATAATTACTCAGGGATAATCACTCAGCATCAGCATAGGCAGTCTTTGAAGGGATCTGAAAAAAATTATTCAGTTACATCAGCATCAGGTGCTTGGTAGCTGGTGGTGATCCAAGACTGATTCATTTTTATGAAGGTCAGCCGATCGACCGAGTCAGTGGACAGACGCACCCTGTGATCGGTTACCACGCCTCCAGCAGCACTGAATGTACGTTCCGAAAGAACGCTGGATGCAGGACAGGCCAGTAGCTCAATTGCATACTGTGCAAGCTCTGGCCAGTGATCCATCCTCAAGACCCAGTAACCCAGAGGATTTTCGGTGGGAAAGGTGTCCAAGTCTGATCTTGCCCCTAGGTATTCCTGCACCATGTAAAACAGACGCTGGCGATGGTTGCTGGAACCGATCATACCTTGGGGCTGCGGACCAAAAAATTGTCTGAACGCATCGGTCAGACGGCCACCTTCTCCACCGCTCCTTCTTTGACTGACCGAAGCCTCAGCAACACGTTGTCCAGAAACAGGAGTTTGTAACCTCCCAGTCTCTGGGAACGCGTTGCACAGACCTTTCTGCAAGGCCTCCCGAAGATGTTTCATCCTCTGCTCCCTCTGCGATGGCAAGATAAGGTCCGCAACCTTACCCTTGTAACGTGGATCAAGGAGGGTTGCCAGCCAGTATTGGTCCTTCTCCTTGATACCACGAATACGAGGATCCTTACGCAGGCTTTGCAGGATCAGGGAGGCCATGCAGCGTAGGTTTGCTGAGGCATTCGGTCCGGAGTCCTCTGGGTCACTAAGGACAACAACGTCCGCAGCCACCTCCTCCCAGCCACGTACAAGTCCATGTGTTCCTTGGGACTGATCCCTTAAAGACTGCTGATGCTGAGTGCCAGGCTCCACCTCCATACTGACACAATCTTCCTCCTCCTCCTCCTCCTCCTCCTCGTCCTCTTCCTGTGTGATCGGCGGGCACGCAGGAACACTGTCTGGATAAAGGGGGCCTTGAGAGCTAAGGAAGTCCTCCTCTTCCTGCCTCTGTTCTGCCTCAAGTGCCCTGTCCATTATTCCACGCAGCGTGTGCTCCAACAGGTGGACAAGGGGGACAGTGTCACTGATGCATGCACTGTCAGTGCTCACCATCCTCGTGGCCTCCTCGAATGGTGACAGGACAGTGCATGCATCCCTGATCATGGCCCACTGGCGTGGGGAAAAAAAACCAAGCTCCCCTGACCCTGTCCTGGTGCCATAGTCGCACAGGTACTCATTGATGGCCCTCTGCTGCGTGTGCAGCCGCTGCAGCATGGCCAACGTCGAGTTCCACCTGGTGGGCATGTCACAGATTAGGCGGTTCTTGGGCAGGTTAAACTCCTTTTGGAGGTCCGTCAGCCGAGCACTGGCATTATATGACCGGCGGAAATGCACAGAGACTTTCCTGGCCTGCCTCAGGACATCCTGTAAGCCCGGGTACCTGCCCAAGAACCGCTGCACCACCAAGTTAAGGACGTGAGCCAAACAGGGCACATGGGTCAGTTGTCCCTGTCGGAGGGCAGAGAGGAGGTTGGTGCCATTGTCGCAAACCACCATTCCTGCCTTAAGTTGGCGTGGCGTCAACCACCTCTGAACCTGCCCCTGCAGAGCTGACAAAACCTCTGCCCCAGTGTGGCTCCTGTCCCCCAAGCACACCAGCTCAAGCACCGCATGGCATCTTTTGGCCTGCGTACTTGCGTAGCCCCTTGAACGCCTACGGAGCACCGCTGGTTCCGAGGAAGAGGCCATGGAGGAAGAAGAAGAGGAGGGGGTGGAGGAGAGAGGTGTGTCACAATCAGCATTTTGGAGGCGTGGTGGCGGAACAACCTCCAACACTACTGCACCTTGTCCTGCATCCTTCCCAGCTGCCAGCAGAGTCACCCAATGCGCCGTGAAACTTAAGTAACGTCCCTGTCCATGCCTGCTGGACCATGAGTCAGCGGTAATATGCACCTTACCGCTGACCGCCCTGTCCAGCGAGGCATGGACATTGCCTTCCACATGCCGGTAGAGAGCCGGAATCGCCTTCCGTGAGAAAAAGTGGCGTTTGGGTACCTGCCACTGAGGAACCGCACATTCCACAAACTCACGGAAGGGGGCAGAGTCTACCAACTGAAAAGGCAGCAGTTGAAGTGCTAGCAATTTTGCCAAGCTAGCATTCAACCGCTGGGCATGTGGATGGCTGGGAGCAAACTTCTTTCGGCGGTGCAGCAGCTGGGGCAGGGAAATTTGCCTGGTACAATCTGACGTCGGTGTACCCAAAGCAGATTGCCCACAAGTACTTGGCTGTGACACACCTAATTCTACACCTTCATTCCTCTCACTGCAGGTCTCAGAGAGGACTGAAGGTCTAGTGGGGTTGGAAATCTCAGCTGATGAGGAGCAAGGAGAGATCCTCTTTGTTCTTTGGTGTGGGTCTTTCAGATACGCTTGCCAACGAACTGCATGGCAGGTCAACATATGTCTGGTCAAGCATGTGGTACCCAAGCGGGAGATGTTTTGGCCACGCGAGATACGCTTGAGACATATGTTGCAAATAGCAGCGGTGCGATCTGATGCACTCGTCTCAAAAAAGGCCCACACCAAAGAACTTTTTGAATAACGCGCAGAGACTGCAGCGCCCTGCACATGTGGAGCTTTGGGGTGTGATGCAGTCAATGTGCTGCCCTTAGGCTGGCCCCTGGAGGGCATCCTGCCTAGTTGGTGATGTGCCACCTCCTCCTCCTCCTCCTCTCTCCTATCAGGCACCCACGTTGAGTCAGTGACCTCATCATCCCCTCCCTCCTCATCACTGGAGCAAACCTGGCAGTATGCTGCAGCAGGGGGAGCATGACTGCCAGATTGCTGTCCTTCTTGGGCACCCCCTCTGTCCGTGCTCATGTTACTGCCTTCATTGAGCTCAGTATCATCATCAGAGCCTTCCAAACGCTGGGCATCCTCCTGGAGCATGTACCCAACACTGTGGTCAAACAGTTCGAGGGAATCCTCATGAGGACATGGTGGAGCTAGGGAAGGAGTCACTGATGACATTGAGCTGAGGGAAGAGGCCGCTGCTTTGCCAGACAAAGCACCCTGGGCATGGGTGAGAGAGGATGAGGAGGATGAGGACGGCTTGGTCATCCACTCGACCAAGTCTTCCGCATGTTGCGGCTCAACACGGCCAGCTGCCGAAAAAAAGGCCAAGCGTGTCCCATGGCCACGTGCTGATGAGGATGCACCGTCTCCACGACCAGCACTAGACACAGAGCCTGCTTGCCCTCTCTTATTGGCTTGTGACTGTCTGCCTCTCCTTCTTGGCCTTCCAGACATACTAATGGCCAGTAGCTGCACTAAGCTGGGATAGAACACCTGTAATTTTCTTCAGGTAGCTTTATATACTGTAACCAGACAAGCCTGCCTGTCAGTAGGAAGATAACAGGAACGGATCTAGCTGAACACTGTGAGCAGGACGCACTGCACTGAATGTAAATACCAGGAACGGATCTAGCTGAACACTGTGAGCAGGACGCACTGCACTGAATGTAAATACCAGGAACGGATCTAGCTGAACACTGTGAGCAGGACGCACTGCACTGAATGTAAATAGCAGGAACGGATCTAGCTGAACACTGTGAGCAGGACGCACTGCACTGAATGTAAATAGCAGGAACGGATCTAGCTGAACACTGTGAGCAGGACGCACTGCACTGAATGTAAATAGCAGGAACGGATCTAGCTGAACACTGTGAGCAGGACGTACTGCACTAAATGTATATAGCAGGAACGGATCTAGCTGAACACTGTGAGCAGGACGCACTGCACTGAATGTAAATAGCAGGAACGGATCTAGCTGAACACTGTGAGCAGGACGCACTGCACTAAATGTAAATACCAGGAACGGATCTAGCTGAACACTGTGAGCAGGACGCACTGCACTGAATGTAAATAGCAGGAACGGATCTAGCTGAACACTGTGAGCAGGACGCACTGCACTGAATGTAAATAGCAGGAACGGATCTAGCTGAACACTGTGAGCAGGACGCACTGCACTGAATGTAAATAGCAGGAACGGATCTAGCTGAACACTGTGAGCAGGACGCACTGCACTGAATGTAAATAGCAGGAACGGATCTAGCTGAACACTGTGAGCAGGACGCACTGCACTGAATGTAAATAGCAGGAACGGATCTAGCTGAACACTGTGAGCAGGACGTACTGCACTGAATGTATATAGCAGGAACGGATCTAGCTGAACACTGTGAGCAGGACGCACTGCACTGAATGTAAATAGCAGGAACGGATCTAGCTGAACACTGTGAGCAGGACGCACTGCACTGAATGTAAATACCAGGAACGGATCTAGCTGAACACTGTGAGCAGGACGCACTGCACTGAATGTAAATACCAGGAACGGATCTAGCTGAACACTGTGAGCAGGACGCACTGCACTGAATGTAAATAGCAGGAACGGATCTAGCTGAACACTGTGAGCAGGACGCACTGCACTGAATGTAAATAGCAGGAACGGATCTAGCTGAACACTGTGAGCAGGACGTACTGCACTAAATGTATATAGCAGGAACGGATCTAGCTGAACACTGTGAGCAGGACGCACTGCACTGAATGTAAATAGCAGGAACGGATCTAGCTGAACACTGTGAGCAGGACGCACTGCACTAAATGTAAATACCAGGAACGGATCTAGCTGAACACTGTGAGCAGGACGCACTGCACTGAATGTAAATAGCAGGAACGGATCTAGCTGAACACTGTGAGCAGGACGCACTGCACTGAATGTAAATAGCAGGAACGGATCTAGCTGAACACTGTGAGCAGGACGCACTGCACTGAATGTAAATAGCAGGAACGGATCTAGCTGAACACTGTGAGCAGGACGCACTGCACTGAATGTAAATAGCAGGAACGGATCTAGCTGAACACTGTGAGCAGGACGCACTGCACTGAATGTAAATAGCAGGAACGGATCTAGCTGAACACTGTGAGCAGGACGCACTGCACTGAATGTAAATAGCAGGAACGGATCTAGCTGAACACTGTGAGCAGGACGCACTGCACTGAATGTAAATAGCAGGAACGGATCTAGCTGAACACTGTGAGCAGGACGCACTGCACTGAATGTAAATAGCAGGAACGGATCTAGCTGAACACTGTGAGCAGGACGCACTGCACTGAATGTAAATAGCAGGAACGGATCTAGCTGAACACTGTGAGCAGGACGCACTGCACTGAATGTAAATAGCAGGAACGGATCTAGCTGAACACTGTGAGCAGGACGCACTGCACTGAATGTAAATAGCAGGAACGGATCTAGCTGAACACTGTGAGCAGGACGCACTGCACTAAATGTAAATACCAGGAACAGATCTAGCTGAACACTGTGAGCAGGACGCACTGCACTGAATGTAAATAGCAGGAACGGATCTAGCTGAACACTGTGAGCAGGACGCACTGCACTGAATGTAAATAGCAGGAACGGATCTAGCTGAACACTGTGAGCAGGACGCACTGCACTGAATGTAAATAGCAGGAACGGATCTAGCTGAACACTGTGAGCAGGACACACTGCACTAAATAGTCTAGATAGAAGATAACAGGAACGGATCTAGCTAAACTGAATACAGTGTATATATATATATGCAACACCTGGGATGCATATATATACACAATACACTGTAAGTGCAGCTAACTGACTGACTGTTCTGCCTAATCTATCTAACTCAAATCAAATGACACTGTCTCTCTCTCTCTCTATCTCTCAGCACACCGGAACACACACTACACAGGGCCGCCGTGCAGGCGGCCTTATATAGTGTGGGGTGTGTACTAAATCCCCTGAGCCATAATTGGCCAAAGCCACCCTGGCTTTGGCCAATTACAGCTCTCTCTACTGACGGCGCTGTGATTGGCCAAGCATGCGGGTCATAGTGCATGCTTGGCCAATCATCAGCCAGCAATGCACTGCGATGCCGCAGTGAATTATGGGCCGTGACGCGCCACACGAATTTGGCGCGAACGGCCCATATCGTTCGCAATTCGACGGACGGTCGAACAGCCGATGTTCGAGTCGAACATGGGTTCGACTCGAACACGAAGCTCATCCCTAGATGGGAGAAAGTTGTAAAAAGTTAACCATCACTGCGGCCCTCCACCAGTCGGGGCTTTATGGCAGAGTGGCCAGACGGAAGCCTCTCCTCAGTGCAAGACACATGAAAGCCTGCATGGAGTTTGCTAAAAAGCACCTGAAGGACTCCAAGATGGTGAGAAATAAGATTCTTGGGTCTGATGAGACCAAGATAGAACTTTTGGCCTTAATTCTAAGCGGTATGTGTGGAGAAAACCAGGCACTGCTCATCACCTGTCCAATACAGTCCCAACAGTGAAGCATGGTGGTGGCAGCATCATGCTGTGGGGGTGTTTTTCAGCTGCAGGGACAGGATGACTGGTTGCAATCGAGGGAAAGATGAATGCGGCGAAGTACATGGATATCCTGGACGAAAACCTTCTCCAGAGTGCTCAGGACCTCAGACTGGGCCGAAGGTTTACCTTCCAACAAGACAATGACCCTAAGCACACAGCTAAAATAAGGAAGGAGTGGTTTCGCAACAACTCCGTGACTGTTCTTGAATGGCCCAGCCAGAGCCCTGGCTTAATCCCAATTGAGCATCTCTGGAGAGACCTAAAAATTGGCTGTCCACCAATGTTTACCATCCAACCTGACAGAACTGGAGAGGATCTGCAAGGAGGAATGGTAGAGGATCCCCAAATCCAGGTGTGAAAAACTTGTTGCATCTTTCCCAAAAAGACTCATGGCTGTATTAGATCAAAAGGGTGCTTCTACTAAATACTGAGCAAAGGGTCTGAATACTTAGGACCATGTGATATTTCAGTTTTTCTTTTTTAATAAATCTACAAAAATGTCAACAATTCTGTGTTTTTCTGTCAATATTTCTGTCAAGATTTTCTGAAAAGTGTAAATGCGTTGGGGTTGCCTCTACTTACATGTGGTTGTTTCCTTTGGATGGTTTCTGTATATATATATATATATATATATATATATATATTCACCTTTTGAGGTTGATCAGCTGCTGATCTTATAAGCAATTTTTAATTAAATTGTATTAATACATTTGTTCTTCTGTAATAATTTGTTTATAAGTGCCTAAAAAGTCCCTAAGCCTAGACAACTGTATACTATTCTACATATGGGATGTGGCACCTATTGTAATCAGACTTATAGAATACATTGCCCAATGGACAGCCTAAATCCCTTGTGCTAAAGACACTTCCCAGTTTTGGTGTTACACGTCTGGAACAGGGGACTAAAATACAGGAATGCTTTACGGTAAACAATTGCTGGTTCTCTATAAATGTGAATATCAGTATTAACCATCAGAGGAGAGGTTTTATCATCTGAACTCCACAATTATCCTTGAAAAAGTGGACTTTGATCCTGGAAACTTGTCGGATGAATCTCTTTGTGTGCAATATTCTTATCAGGTATATAAAGACACCATAAATACCCTATGCACAGATTTAATCTGTATAAAAACATAAGAAAACATACTAATATATTTTGTTTAATTTAAAAGTGATAATTATTGTACTTTTTTTATTGTAATATTTTTCCATTTTCATTTTATATTTATGTTTTATTTTGTATTTTCATTTTCATTTTATTTTCAATGTTCTCTGATCAGATGGAAAAATCTAAACACTTTTCTCCAGCAGGGGGGCGATCCTGGTACGTTGTTTAGTATGCAGGACAAGAGAAAACAATTTAAGATTCTTTCTGGATATCCCACAGAGATGTTATGCAACAATGACAAAGCACATTTAACTCTTTGCTGCCAAAGCCGTTTTTGCATTTTATGTTTGTGTTTAAAAATCATTTTAGACCTGAAGATTACATAAATTCCCTCAAACATTATATAATTTCTTAAAGCAGACATTCTAGAGAATAAAACGGTGGTAGTCCAAAGTTTTAGGGCACATAAATGTAATATTTGACCCAAATTTTAGATAAAGTATAAAAGATGACGTTGCACAGAGTAAATAGATACCCAACATTTCAAGCCTTAAAACCCATGACAACCTTTAGTACTCTGCACTTTCCATAGGCAATGAGTTAACCCGTGAATAATGAGCCTAGAGTTACGGCTCTCACTCGGCAATATTTAACATACGTAGCACAATTAACTGACATTTACATTCTTATGCATATGGTGGGGGAGGGGCTAAAATTTTTTAGGGAGAAGACGGAGGGGGACCGAAGGAGGACACAGAGGAGGACACAGAGAAAGACATGGAGGGGAACTGAAGGAGGACACAGGGGACAGTCGGGGATGATCGGTGCAGAGGTGGGGAGAGTTACAATCACCGATCTCCCTGTATAGATTTCAATACAGCAGCTGAAAGCCGCGAGGAGGGAGAGGAGGACAAGTGGCTGTCAGCTGCTTTATTGAAATCTATACAGGGAGATAGGTGATTGAAACTCCCCCCACCTCTGCACCGATCATCCCTGACTGCCCAGGTATTAGATTAAGCATCAGAGCATTTGCACGAGTACAAGTACTTGTGCAAGTGCTTGGTATTGGCACTGATACCGATACTATATATATATATAGTGGGTACGGAAAGTATTCAGACCCCCTTAAATTTTTCACTCTTTGTTATATTGCAGCCACTTGCTAAAATAATTTAAGTTCATTTTTTTCCTCATTAATGTACACACAGCACCCCATATTGACAGAAAAACACAGAATTGTTGACATTTTTGCAGATTTATTAAAAAAGAAAAACTGAAATATCACATGGTCCTAAGTATTCAGACACTTTGCTGTGACACTTATATATTTAACTCAGGTGCTGTCAATTTCTTCTGATCATCCTTGAGATGGTTCTACACCTTCATTTGAGTCCAGCTGTGTTTGATTATACTGAATGGTCTTGATTAGGAAAGCCACACGCCTGTCTATATAAGACCTTACAGCTCACAGTGCATGTCAGAGCAAATGAGAATCATGAGGTCAAAGGAACTGCCTGAAGAGCTCAGAGACAGAATTTATGGCAAGGCACAGATCTGGCCAAGGTTATGTAGCAATAACTCTCGGTGGAGCTGCTGGTTTAAAGCGGGCCTGTCCTCTTTGCTCTTCACCCCTCTTGAATAGTTCAATCCCCTTGGCACAGCTGTAGTGCAGTGTTGTAATGATATGAGTATCAACTTTAACCCACCATATACACTTATATTTATATTTACCTCTACCTGGGTGCTGGTAACTCCACCTGCAGGAGAAATAACAACACCGAACACAAACTTCAGTAATAACCAAAAATAACTTCTTTCTTTGTGTAAATAATATATTTATGTAAAGGGTTATTACAATGACTACACTATCACACCAACGTAGTGCAATAGTATAGTAAATAGATATGACAATTGGTAACATACACAAATATACCTAATTGTATATATCTATACCAGGGAGCTCCCCCTGCTCTAAACTGTAAAGTCACTATCCTTGGTAACTAAATGCAGGGCCCTGCAATAAAAGAGATAGTCCTGACGTCTTCAGTCTTCGCTAGCTTTTGTAATTGTAATCCACAAAGGGTTCCTCCTGGGTGTTGCGCAGTGTAATGTAATACACTAAGGCAATTATAATCCAGCAGATTGACTAAGTGTTCTTATATGAAGAAGACAAACATCTAGCATCCGTTCTTGAATACTGAAGTCTATTCAGATGTAAGGTTCTCCAACTTAACTTGTTCCGTGGGACTATCAGTCCCAGCAACACTCTGTAACAGTTCTAAATGTGTGTGTAGTATTTAAACAAACTTCTGGGTGTTAACCCTCTCACCACATGGGAACCGGGCGGATGGATGCCTCTGTTTCAACAGTTCACAGTCCGTATGGAACCACCGCCACACCGTCACACTGCTCCGTTCACTAATGACCAGGAGTCCTCGGTTACCTCCTCCACGGGTCTCCGGAACGATCACTTCTGTTGCTCCAGCACACTGTGATACGATGACAGGATCCCTGCTGCTGCACCTCCGCAAGGTAGTCCACAACCCTGTGGGACACACACACCCACAGAGTTCTGCAGGCAGCCCACGCGTCCCAGGAACAAGAGACTTAAGATGGCCGCTCCCAGCCCTTTTATATCCTCCCCCAATGCAGTTCAGTTCTCTTCTTGTCCAGGAGCATTGTGGGTGGGTCATAGTTAAAGTTCAGAAGTAAACAATCAATCACTTCCATGTCACTTCTCTTAATCATGAAACATAAAAGTATTGTACCTTTTCAATTGTCCATAAGATGGCACTATAACAACTTATGTCCTGTACAACACACATATGGCTAAAAACAAAAGTTGTCAGCGCTACATACTCCCCCTGCTTTAAATCTTTGGTCCCCAAAGATATGTAAGACCTTGTTCCTGTTATGCCGCGTACACACGACCGGACTTTACGGCATACTTTGCCCCGCGGACTTTTCGACTGACTTTACGACGGACTTTCCGAATGAACGGACTTGCCTACACACGATCAACCAAAGTCCGACTAATTCGTACGTGATGACGTACAACCGGACTAAAACAAGGAAGTTCATAGCCAGTAGCCAATAGCTGCCCTAGCCTTGGTTTTTGTCCATTGGACTAGCATACAGACGATTTCTCAGGGTCAGTTGCTATCCCTTCTTCAGACACAATGTGAACAGATAGTTCACTGAAGATTGATAGAACTGACATTTCTCCATTGAAAGTTTCAAACCCTCTTCATGTAATCTCTTTAGAACCTTTTCCAGTCGCTCTTCATGCTCTTCAACAGTTCGGCCAAATACAATGATATCGTCTAAGTATACTAAGACCTCAATCAAGTTCATGTCGCCTACTGTCTTCTCCAAGAGCCGCTGGAAAGTTGCTGGGGCCCCAGACAGACCTTGTGGCATCCGGTTGAATTCATAGAACCCCACGGGGGTGATGAAAGCAGCCTTCTCCTTATCCTCAGGACTCATGGGGATCTGATAATAACCACTCTTCAAATCTAATACACTGAACCACTTCGCCCCTGACAGGCTCTGTTGGGCATCTTCTATATGAGGGGTAGTGTATTGATCAGGAATGGTCTGTCGGTTCAGAGTCCTGTAGTCGATACACAGCCAGAGTGACCCATTTTTCTTCCTCACTACCACTATCGGAGAGGCGTATGGACTCCTTGATAATCCCAGTCCTTTTCAGCTCAGCCAGCTGTTCTCGGAGGTCTTCAAGATCTCCCAATGAGATCCTCCTGACCCGTTCCCAAAAAGGTTTGTCTTCTTCCAGCCGGCTCTTGTGCTCTGCACTCTTGGCATGCCCCACATCAAACTCACTCTTTGAGAAAACTTCTTTCCATCTCATGAGCTGGGCTTTGGCCCTCTCCATCCACGCAGGCGTAAGGGAGGTGTTTTTCGGGTAAGAATTCTCTATGGGAATCTCCTCTTCTGGTCCCCTTTTCACATCTCTTGGCGAAACCGGGGTCGCTTGATTTGCCTGCCCAAGCAGCATTCTTGCTGGTATCTTCACAGGCAAGGCTGTCATGTTCTGAGCACTGACTGAGACTCTCCCCCTGCTTCTCTTAAGTGCCTTAGTAGATAACACTTTTGGGAGTATCTCCAGACCCACATCTTCTTCCTGAGTGTCCGTCTCCAAGACAATGAAAGCACCAGGTTGTCTCCAACTCAATTTGACAGAGGCTCTCATGCATACCACTTCACCCGGTTGTAGCAGTTCTTCACCTCAGTCTAAACGCCAAACCTTTCCTACCCCTTCTGGTCCCTTCTGGTGGGGCTTTCTGCTCATGTACTATGTCCTCGTACCCTTGGGTTAGCATGGGGTGCACTTTCGCAGGCAGGGTACTTTCCTTCTGTACAAGTGGTGTCAGGAGTCTTCTGACCAGATCAGTATTTGTTCTGATGATAAGGGAACTTCTATGGGCCCCAGGGGGTTGGGGACATACAACCGCCAGGGTGTTGAAAGTCTCTGCCTTTCCAGCCACACTTGGGTCAAAGGTGAGTTTGATAGGGATATATCCCTCATAAGGAAAGTTCTGGGAACCTAGGCCCCATATCTCCAATTCTTCCAACTTTTGCAGATGCCTGAGGTGCTTCATGTAGAAATCTTTATACAATAAGGTCACTTGGGCCCCAGTATCCAGCAGTGCCTTGGCGTAGATTCCTTCTACCTGGATTGGGATGATTGGAGAGGGTCCCACTAGGTTGAGGGGAAAACCACCATGAGTGTTTGGCTTACTTTGCTCTTTATTGCGCATCTTGATTCCTCGTTTCCATGGACGGTCACTCAACCTCATTCTTCCTTTTACTCTCAAAACTTTGGGAACTTGGGTTTCGTTGGAGTTGACGACAGTTACAGGGCACCCAGTTGACTCCTTCACTGGGGCCCTTTGAAGTTTTCCGCCGGCTTTTGACATTGTACTACTGCCCTTGGACTTGGGCACACATTCCCGAAATGTCCAACCCCTCCACAGTTGAAACAAAGTCCAGATTGGCTTCTGAAGGTGGAGCCTGATACTCTCTTCAATGTTTTTGTTCCTCCATTGGGCGGATTTGGGGGTCTCGTGGTCAGCAAAGCCATCATTTCCATTAACTGAGCCACCTGAGTCTTAAGAAGCTCAATCTGGGGATCATCCTCCATCACACTAACTGTTCGGACTCCAACAGTGTGCTTTGGTTCTTGAATGTTCTCCTTCTTTCTTTCTAGAATAGCTTCTTCCTCTCGTACAATCCGAATTAGATCTGGGTACTTCAAGATGCCTCCATCTTGGCGAGTTCTTAACTGGAGGGTGATGGGGTCCAAAGGCTGGGCACCCCTTAAGACTTGCTTGGCTCGAATTTCATCCACCTTACTAGGATCTAATCCCTTCTTTAGCAGTATCTGGTGAATGACCTTGTCCAGCCGTCTCATATATTCTGACAACTTCTCTCCTGTTTCTTGGTAGGTGTGTTCTAATTGATAAATTAGGTCAGAGACCTTTTCGGTACGTCCGAACACATCTTGCAGGATATCTAAGTAGTCTTGGGCTACACAATTCTGTTTACTGAGCTTTAAATTTCGAATAGCCTCGGAAGCAGGTCCTTTCAGACTCTCAGTAATCCGCTGTTTCTTTTGCGTTTCAGGGATGTCCCACTCATCCAACACTTGCGTGGCCTATTCCAACCACTCTTCAAAGGTGTCTTCTCCTTTGGGTACAGGCCGTTGGCCCGAGAAAATGCCAAGTTTTCGGTACCCAGTCCCAGAATATGTTGGGTTCCCTTTTTGACATTGGGACACCAAATTTCCCAGGGCCATGATGAGTTCTGGCTCAATTTCAGCCGGTGCTGACTGTGATGGAACCTTAATTTTCGCTGAACTCATCTGGGGGAAGGAGGCAAGATTCTCCCCTTATTCCCTTGGGTGGGTCAGATAAAATTTGGTCTTGTCAGCGAGTTCAACACGTGCACTCTTGAAATTTTCTGGAACTCCCTTCCTCCACTCCAATAATGCATAAGTGCGGAATGTCTCATGATTGGTCTTACTGCGACCACCTTGGCTCTATGTCCTGGGGATAGTGTTTTTACCACTTGGTTGATGTGTTCCTTCTCCCAGATATCTCCCCAGAGTTTCATGGCCACACTCGCTTCTGAGCGGGTGCCTTCCGCCTCACACCACTGTGCCACAGTGGGGGGATCCATTCTTTGGTTATTAAGGGGGTGCTTGATTTCAGAGTGACAGTTATTCCGGACGAGCCCCCACATGTGGCAGTAACTCTCGGTGGAGCTGCTGGTTTAAAGCGGGCCTGTCCTCTTTGCTCTTCACCCCTCTTGAATAGTTCTTCCCTTGGGATTCCCCTGGGGAATAGTTCAATCCCCCCCTTGCACAGCTGTAGTGCAGTGTTGTAATGATATGAGTATCAACTTTAACCCACCATATACACTTATATTTATATTTACCTCTACCTGGGTGCTGGTAACTCCACCTGCAGGAGAAATAACAACACCGAACACAAACTTCAGTAATAACCAAAAATAACTTCTTTCTTTGTGTAAATAATATATTTATGTAAAGGGTTATTACGATGACTACACTATCACACCAACGTAGTGCAATAGTATAGTAAATAGATATGACAATTGGTAACATACACAAATATACCTAATTGTATATATCTATACCAGGGAGCTCCCCCTGCTCTAAACTCTAAAGTCACTATCCTTGGTAACTAAATGCAGGGCCCTGCAATAAAAGAGATAGTCCTGACGTCTTCAGTCTTCGTTAGCTTTTGTAATTGTAATCCACAAAGGGTTCCTCCTGGGTGTTGCGCAGTGTAATGTAATACACTAAGGCAATTATAATCCAGCAGATTGACTAAGTGTTCTTATATGAAGAAGACAAACATCTAGCATCCGTTCTTGAATACTGAAGTCTATTCAGATGTAAGGTTCTCCAACTTAACCACTTGAGCCCCGGACCATTATGCTGCCTAAGGACCAGAGGTCTTTTTCCAATTTGGCACTGCGTCGCTTTAACTGCTAATTGCGCGGTCATGCAATGCTGTACCCAAACGAAATTTGCGTCCTTTTCTTCCCACAAATAGAGCTTTCTTTTGATGGTATTTGATCACCTCTGCAGTTTTTATTTTTTGCGCTATAAACGGAAAAAGACCAAAAATTTTGAAAAAAAATGATATTTTCTACTTTTTGTTATAAAAAAAATCCAATAAACTAAATTTTAGTCATACATTTAGGCCAAAATGTATTCGGCCACATGTCTTTGGTAAAAAAAATGTCAATAAGCGTATATTTATTGGTTTGCGCAAAAGTTATAGCGTCTACAAACTAGGGTACATTTTCTGTAATTTACACAGCTTTTAGTTTATGACTGCCTATGTCATTTCTTGAGGTGCTAAAATGGCAGGGCAGTACAAAACCCCCCCAAATGACCCCATTTTGGAAAGTAGACACCCCAAGGAAATTGCTGAGAGGCATGTTGAACCCATTGAATATTTATTTTTTTTGTCCCAAGTGATTGAAAAATGACAAAAAAAAAAAAAATATTTACAAAAAGTTGTCACTAAATGATATATTGCTCACACAGGCCATGGGCCTATGTGGAATTGCACCCCAAAATACATTCAGCTGCTTCTCCTGAGTATGGGGATACCACATGTGTGGGACTTTTTGGGAGCCTAGCCGCGTACGGGGCCCCGAAAACCAATCACCGCCTTCAGGATTTCTAAGGGTGTAAATTTTTGATTTCACTCTTTACTGCCTATCACAGTTTCGGAGGCCATGGAATGCCCAGGTGGCACAAAACCCCCCAAAATGACCCCATTTTAGAAAGTAGACACCCCAAGCTATTTGCTGAGAGGCATATTGAGTCCATGGAATATTTTATATTTTGACACAAGTTGCGGGAAAGTGACACTTTTTTTTTTTTTTTTCATAAAGTTGTCACTAAATGATATATTGCTCACACAGGCCATGGGCCTATGTGGAATTGCACCCCAAAATACATTTAGCTGCTTCTACTGAGTATGGGGATACCACATGTGTGGGACTTTTTGGGAGCCTAGCCGCGTACGGGACCCCGAAAACCAATCACTGCCTTCAGGATTTCTAAGGGTGAAAATTTTTGATTTCACTCTTTACTGCCTATCACAGTTTCGGAGGCCATGGAATGCCCAGGTGGCACAAACCCCCCCAAATGACCCCATTTTGGAAAGTAGACACCCCAAGCTATTTGCTGAGAGGCATGGTGAGTATTTTGCAGCTCTCATTTGTTTTTGAAAATGAAGAAAGACAAGAAAAAACTTTTTTTTTTTTTCTTTTTTCAAAACTTTGTGACAAAAAGTGAGGTCTGCAAAATACTCACTATACCTCTCAGCAAATAGCTTGGGGTGTCTACTTTCCAAAATGGGGTCATTTGGGGGGGTTTTGTGCCACCTGGGCATTCCATGGCCTCCGAAACTGTGATAGGCAGTGAAGAGTGAAATCAAAAATTCACGCCCTTAGCCTGAAGGCGGTGCTTGGTTTTCGGGGTCCCGTACGCGGCTAGGCTCCCAAAAAGTCTCACACATGTGGTATCCCCGTACTCAGGAGAAGCAGGAGAATGTATTTTGGGGTGTAATTTCACATATTCCCATGGCATGTTTGAGCAATATATCATTTAGTGACAACTTTGTGCAAAAAAAAAAAAAAAAAAAAAAAATTTGTCTCTTTCCCGCAACTTGTGTCGCAATATAAAATATTCCATGGACTCGACATGACTCTCAGCAAATAGCTTGGGTGTCTGCTTTCCAAAATGGGGTCATTTGGGGGGGTTTTGAACTGTCCTGGCATTTTATGCACAACATTTAGAAGCTTATGTCACACATCACCCACTCTTCTAACCACTTGAAGACAAAGCCCTTTCTGACACTTATTGTTTACATGAAAAAGTTATTTTTTTTTGCAAAAAAATTACTTTGAACCCCCAAACATTATATATTTTTTTAAAGCAAATGCCCTACAGATTAAAATGGTGGGTGTTTCATTTTTTTTTTTCACACAGTAATTGCGCAGCGATTTTTCAAACGCATTTTTTGGGGAAAAAACACACTTTTTTAAATTTTAATGCACTAAAACACACTATATTGCCCAAATGTTTGATGAAATAAAAAAGATGATCTTAGGCCGAGTACATGGATACCAAACATGACATGCTTTAAAATTGCGCACAAACGTGCAGTGGCAACAAAATAAATACATGTTTAAAAGCCTTTAAAAGCCTTTACAGGTTACCACTTTAGATTTACAGAGGAGGTCTACTGGAAAAATTACTGCACTCGATCTGGCCTTCGCGGTGATACCTCACATGCATGGTGCAATTGCTGTTTACGTTTGACGACAGACCGCCGCTTGCGCTCGCCTTAGCGCGAGAGCAGGGGGCGACAGGGGTGCTTTTTTTTTTTTTTTTTTCTTCTTTATTATTTTTTTGCTTTTTTAATCTTACTTTTAAACTGTTCCTTTCATATTTTTTTTTTTTAATCATTTTTATTGTTATCTCGGGGAATGTAAATATCCCCTATGATAGCAATAGGTAGTGACAGGTACTCTTTTTTGAAAAAATTGGGGTCTATTAGACCCTAGATCTCTCCTCTGCCCTCAAAGCATCTGACCACACCAAGATCGGTGTGATAAAATGCTTCCCCAATTTCCCAATGGCGCTATTTACATCCGGCGAAATCTAAGTCATGAAATGCTCGTAGCTTCCGGTTTCTTAGGCCATAGAGATGTTTGGAGCCACTCTGGTCTCTGATCAGCTCTATGGTCAGCTGGCTGAATCACCGGCTGCATTCTCAGGTTCCCTGTTGAGACAGGAGAGCCAGAGAAAAACACGAAAGACGGTGGGGGGGGGGGGCATTCCCTCCCACGGCTTGTAAAAGCAGTCTAGAGGCTAATTAGCCGCTAGGATTGCTTTTACATGAAAGCCGACCGCTGGCTGAAAAGAATGATACCAAGATGATACCTAAACCTGCAGGCATCATTCTGGTATAACCACTCAAAGTCGTGAATGGCGTACCTGAAGACAAAAAAATGGTTAACAATGGTTAACAATAAACAGTAAACAGTAAAGTATAAATAATTACATACCTGAAAAACAAACATGATAAAACATAATAACAATAACAATAAAACATTGCAGAATAGAATACAGTAAAAAAAGAGCAGAACAATAGAGAGAGAGAATAGAGAGAGAGAGAACAATAAAACGACAACTATTTTTTTTTATTTTATATATTTTTTTTTTTACACTTTTTTTGTAACTAACTTTTATAACGGTAACCGGTTCCAGGTTCGGGTCTCTCAAAATGCGATGGCATCTTGGGAGACCCTGTGAAAGTGTGCCTAGTATGTGCAATGCTGTACCCTACGCCATTACTCAACTAGTGTATAGTAGCGTTCAAAACATTCACCAATGCAAAGACCAGGATTGTCAGGACAGGAGGGACAATAATAGCGGGTGTCACGCCTATATCCGCGCTTGCTGCAGACACGACATCTTTTTTTGGGGGGTTCGTTGGGTAGGGGTACTCGGGAGGACATATAAATGCCTCTCATGCAGCCGACTGCATTTGGTTGGGGATGTGAATGGGGGAAGTACGGGCGCTGCAGAAGCGGTGGGTTCCCAATTAGGATTGGCGAATGCAGCAGGAAGGGCATTATGGGCACGACGGTCCTGTGTTTGTCTTCTTGGTGGCAGCGGGACACTACTTGTGCTTGCCACCTCCCCAGCTTGAACTGCACTTATGGGACTCGCCACGTCACCAAGTGTTACTGCAGTGCTGGTTTGACTATGACCGGGGTGTACTACGCCGCTGGTGCTTGCCAGTTCCCCAAAACGCTACCAAAAAAACTGTTAGCGATCGCAGGGATCAGGCCTGACTCTGCGAACGCTGCAGTTATGCGTTTAGTCTTTTGTAAGTGACAGTGATCGATCGATACTGCACTTGGGTGGGCTGGGCCGGGCCGGGCGGAGGGGCAAAACGCAGGTGCTAGCAGGTATCTGGGCTGATCCCGCTAACACTGCGTTTGTGGGAACCCTAAACTGCTGGGGACGCTAGTATAGATCTGATCAGATCAGATATTGATCCGATCAGATACTATACCACTAAGGGAGGTGTATGCTGCGTGCGTGGGTGTTAGCGGTACTGGCGCTAACCTGACGCTGCCTGGGGCTGGTGCTTGCCAGTTCACCAAAACGCTACCAAAAAAACTGTTAGCGATCACAGGGATCAGGCCTGACTCTGTGAACGCTGCAGTTATGCGTTTAGTGTTTTGTAAGTGACAGTGATCGATCGATACTGCACTTAGATGGGCTGGGCTGGGCCGGGCGGAGGGGCAAAACGCAGGTACTAGCAGGTATCTGGGCTGATCCCGCTAACACTGCGTTTTTGGGAACCCTAAACTGCTGGTGACGCTAGTATAGATCTGATCGGATCAGATATTGATCCGTTCAGATACTATACCACTAAGGGAGGTGTACGGTGCGTGCGTGGGTGTTAGCGCTACTGGCGCTAACCTGATGCTGCCTGGGGCTGGTGCTTGCCAGTTCACCAAAATGCTACCAAAAAAACTGTTAGCGATTGCAGGGATCAGGCCTGACGCTGCGAACGCTGCAGTTATGCGTTTAGTGTTTTGTAAGTGACAGTGATCGATCGATACTGCACTTGGGTGGGCTGGGCGGAGGCGCAAAACGCAGGTGCTAGCAGGTATCTGGGCTGATCCCGCTAACACTGCGTTTTTGGGAACCCTAAACTGCTGGGGACGCTAGTATAGATCTGATCGGATCAGATATTGATCCGATCAGATACTATACCACTAAGGGAGGTGTATGCTGCGTGCGTGGGTGTTAGCGGTACTGGCGCTAATCTGACGCTGCCTGGGGCGACGCATATCACCGCCGGGCGATCGGGGGGCTAAACCTTTATTCGGTAATAAACGGCGGGTGCCCTGACACTATAAAAAATAAATAAACTAACCAGCGTCAACCGTATCGGTTATACGGTGATCAGTGGTGAAAGGGTTAACTAGGGGGCAATCAAGGGGTTAAAACATTTATTAGGTAGTATATGGGGGTCCCTGACGCTATAAAACGCTGACGGCGAACCTAAATATTTACCTCACTAACTAGCGTCACCAGCGACACTAAAACAGCGATCAGAAAAATGATCGCTTAGCGACACTGGTGACAGGGGGTCATCAAGGGGTTAAAACTTTATTAGGGGGGGTTAGGGGGGTACCCTAGACCTAAAGGGGGGTAACAGTAACTGTGCTAACACAGTAACTGTCACAAACTGACACCTAGCAGTAATCAGAAAAAAAAAAAAAAAAAAAAAAAAAAACGGCTGGTGTCAGTTTGTGACGGGGGGGGGGGGGGTGATCGGGGGGGGATCGGGGGGCGATCGGGGGGGGGATCGGGGTGTTTAGTGTGCCTGGCATGTTCTACTGTGTGTGTGTGTGTTGGTGCAGTCACTCACATGTCGTCTCTCCTCGGGCCGGAACGGAAAATACCAACCCGAGGGGAGATGACATCACTTCCTTTGCTGCTGTTTAGCATACAGCAGCAAAGGAGTGTTCCTATTGGCCGGCGGCGATCGCGAGGGGGGGGCCACGATCGGATGGCCTCCCCCTTGTCTCTGATCGCCGGGGGACAAAACGGGACCGCCTCGGGCGGCGGGGGGGGGTCCGATCGGACCCCCCACCCGCGGGAGGCAAATCACGTACATGTACGTGATTTTGCCTGCCCGTGCCGCCTTGCCGACGTACATCGGCGTGAGGCGGTCCTTAAGTGGTTAACTTGTTCCTTGGAACTATCAGTCCCAGCAGCACTCTGTAACAGTTCTAAATGTGTGTGTAGTATTTAAACAAACTTCTGCGTGTTAGAGGGGAAATCTTCCAATGGGGGACAATAGTTCTGGTGACAACCAGGGATTCCCTCACTTTGAAGAGATTTCCTCTCACTTCATGTTTGGCTATAGGACAGGAAGCGAAGGGACCTGATAAGTTCTGGCTCAATTTCAGCCGGTGCTGACTGTGATGGAACCTTAATTTTCGCTGAACTCATCTGGGGGAAGGAGGCAAGATTCTCCCCTTATTCCCTTGGGTGGGTCAGATAAAATTTGGTCTTGTCAGCGAGTTCAACACGTGCACTCTTGAAATTTTCTGGAACTCCCTTCCTCCACTCCAATAATGCATAAGTGCGGAATGTCTCATGATTGGTCTTACTGCGACCACCTTGGCTCTATGTCCTGGGGATAGTGTTTTTACCACTTGGTTGATGTGTTCCTTCTCCCAGATATCTCCCCAAAGTTTCATGGCCACACTCGCTTCTGAGCGGGTGCCTTCCGCCTCACACCACTGTGCCACAGTGGGGGGATCCATTCTTTGGTTATTAAGGGGGTGCTTGATTTCAGAGTGACAGTTATTCCGGACGAGCCCCCACATGTGGCAGTAACTCTCGGTGGAGCTGCTGGTTTAAAGCGGGCCTGTCCTCTTTGCTCTTCACCCCTCTTGAATAGTTCTTCCCTTGGGATTCCCCTGGGGAATAGTTCAATCCCCCCCTTGCACAGCTGTAGTGCAGTGTTGTAATGATATGAGTATCAACTTTAACCCACCATATACACTTATATTTATATTTACCTCTACCTGGGTGCTGGTAACTTCACCTGCAGGAGAAATAACAACACCGAACACAAACTTCAGTAATAACCAAAAATAACTTCTTTCTTTGTGTAAATAATATATTTATGTAAAGGGTTATTACAATGACTACACTATCACACCAACGTAGTGCAATAGTATAGTAAATAGATATGACAATTGGTAACATACACAAATATACCTAATTGTATATATCTATACCAGGGAGCTCCCCCTGCTCTAAACTCTAAAGTCACTATCCTTGGTAACTAAATGCAGGGCCCTGCAATAAAAGAGATAGTCCTGACGTCTTCAGTCTTTGTTAGCTTTTGTAATTGTAATCCACAAAGGGTTCCTCCTGGGTGTTGCGCAGTGTAATGTAATACACTAAGGCAATTATAATCCAGCAGATTGACTAAGTGTTCTTATATGAAGAAGACAAACATCTAGCATCCGTTCTTGAATACTGAAGTCTATTCAGATGTAAGGTTCTCCAACTTAACTTGTTCCTTGGAACTATCAGTCCCAGCAGCACTCTGTAACAGTTCTAAATGTGTGTGTAGTATTTAAACAAACTTCTGCGTGTTAACACTCTCACCACACGGGATCCGAGAGGATGGATGCCTCTGTTTCAACAGTTCTCAGTCCGTATGGAACCACCGCCACACTGTCATACTGCTCCGTCCACTAACGACCAGGAGTCCTCGGTTACCTCCTCCACAGGTCTCCGGAACGATCACTTCTGCTGCTCCAGCACACTGTGATACGATGACAGGATCCCTGCTGCTGCTCCTTCGCAAGGTAGGCCGCAACCCTGTGGGACACACACACCCACAGAGTTCTGCAAGCAGCCCACGCGTCCCAGGAACAAGAGACTTAAGATGGCCGCTCCCAGCCCTTTTATATCCTCCCCTAATGCAGTTCAGTTCTCCTCTTGTCCAGGAACATTGTGGGTGGGTCATAGTTAAAGTTCAGAAGTAAACAATCAATCACTTCCATGTCACTTCTCTTAATCATGAAACATAAAAGTATTGTACCTTTTCAATTGTCCACAAGATGGCACTATGGCAACTTATGTCCTGTATAACACACATATGGCTAAAAACAAAAGTTGTCAGCGCTACAGTTACAAAAAAATTTCTGCTGCACTTAAGTTTCCTAAGAGCACAGTGGCCTCCATAATCCTTAAATGGAAGACGTTTGGGACGACCAAAACCCTTCCTAGAGCTGGCCGTCAGGCCAAACTGAGCTATCGGGGGAGAAGAGCCTTGGTGAGAGAGGTAAAGAAGAACACAAAGATCACTGTGGCTGAGCTCCAGAGATGCAGTCGGGAGATGGGAGAAAGTTGTAAAAAGTTAACCATCACTGCAGCCCTCCACCAGTCGGGGCTTTATGGCAGGGTGGCCAGACGGAAGCCTCTCCTCAGTGCAAGACACATGAAAGCCTGCATGGAGTTTGCTAAAAAAACACCCAAAGAACTCCAAGATGGTGAGATATAAGATTCTCTGGTCTGATGAGACCAAGATAGAACTTTTGGCCTTAATTCTAAGTGATATGTGTGGAGAAAACCAGGCACTGCTCATCACCTGTCCAATACAGTCCCAACAGTGAAGCATGGTGGTGGCAGCATCATGCTGCAGGGACAGGACGACTGGTTGCAATTAAGGGAAAGATGAATGCGGCGAAGTACATGGATATCCTGGACGAAAACCTTCTCCAGAGTGCTCAGGACCTCAGACTGGGCCGAAGGTTTACCTTCCAACAAGACAATGACCCTAAGCACACAGCTAAAATAAGGAAGGAGTGGTTTCACAACAACTCCGTGACTGCTCTTGAATGGCCCAGCCAGAGCCCTGGCTTAATCCCAATTGAGCATCTCTGGAGAGACCTAAAAATTGGCTGTCCAGCAACTTTTACCATCCAACCTGACAGAACTGGAGAGGATCTGCAAGGAGGAATGGCAGAGGATCCCCAAATCTAGGTGTGAAAAACTTGTTGCATCTTTCCCAAAAAGACTCATGGCTGTATTAGATCAAAGGGGTGCTTCAACTAAATACTGAGCAAAGGATCTGAATACTTAGGACCATGTGATATTTCAGTTTTTCATTTTTAATAAATCTACAAAAATGTCAACAATTCTGTGTTTTCCTGTCAATATGGGGTGCTGTGTGTACATTAATGAGGAAATAATGAACTTAAATGATTTTAGCAAATGGCTGCAATATAACAAAGAGTGAAATATTTAAGGGGTCTGAATACTTTCCATCCCCACTGTGTGTGTGTGTGTGTGTGTGTATATATATATATATATATATATATATATATATATATATATATATATATATTAGTTTGGGAGTTCTAAGCATTTTTCTAGCAAAAAAAGTTTAAATTTTACATGTAGGAGAGAAGTGTCAGAATTGGTTCGGTCTACACTAGAGGACTCACCAGATCTCTATGATCCCTCGTCTATAGTGGGTCAGTGAGAGCTTGTATCCCCCGGGGATTAAACCATCCAGGGCCTCCTCCACTTTTATTTTTTATTATTTTCACCTTTATTTTTATTTTTATTTTCATATTTATTTTTATTGTAATTTTATTTTATTTTTATTTATTTATTTTTATCATTATTTTTATTTTTTTCTTCATATAATCACCACCGTTCTATTTCATTTTTCATTTTTCATCTCGATCGCAAAATTCATCCTCATCACTGGCTACTGTTTCCCCTGTTTAAATATATACCAAGAAGTACACTCACGTGTGTATACATGTGAGGTAGAATCTAGCCCTGCAGCAATATCTACCAATGCCTGTCTTTTGCTCCAATGTCTTTGCCAATTATCTGTATATGAGCTTTTTTAAGTTCCTTGTTGTTGCTAGCTTTTATTACCATTTCTCATTGCTATTTTTTTATTGCTCCTTATATTTAATATATTGAATGTTAAGTTTGATGTGCCCCCCCCCTCCCCCATACTTGATGCCTGGTCACAACTGGCTAGCCTCATAGCCATAGGACACTAGGATCCAGGAGTTCTGGCATCAGAGCATAAAAGCCCTCATAAAAGCCCTCATAAAAGCCCTCATCCAACATGGCCTGAAAAAGGAGCGCATGCTACGTAAACGTGCCACCTATTGGTCCACGTCCCAACCGGAAGTGACGTCATCCCCCGGCTTCCTGTGTGCTTGAGGTCCAGGAAACTCTGGTAACCACCGGCGCAACCCCCTCCACTTCACCAGTGTTCAGCCACGGATGGATTCCCTCCCGGACGGTTTCTCTCCCACAATTGACATGCTTGTTTTTAATCTACTCTTGTGAGTATATATGCTATATTTGCTCATTAAAATCGATTAACATACCACACTTATGCCCTGTACACACGGTCGGACATTCCGACGACAAAATCCGTCTGATTTTTTCCAACGTATTTTGGGTCAAACTTGTCGTGCATACACACGTTCCCACAAAGTTGCCGGAAAGCGGTGACGTAAAACACGTACATCTGGACTATAAACGGGGCAGTAGCCAATAGCTTTCGTCTCTCAATTTATTTTGAGCATGCGTGGCACTTTGTGCGTCGGATTTGTGAACACACGATCAGAATTTAAACGCTCGGATTTTGTTGTCGGAAAATTTTATATCCTGTTCTCAAACTTTGTGTGTCGGAAATTCTGAAGGAAAAAGTCAGTTGGAGCCCACACATGATCGGAATTTCCGACAACACAATCCGATCGCACTTTTTCCGTCTGAAAATCTGACCGTGTGTACAGGGCATTAGAGTGGCACCTCTGTGCTTCTTCCCTCCAGCCTCCAAGAGTTTGCTCCTCATCTCCACTGGGCTGCCTTCTAGTGCCATACTATGGACTATTATGGACTTTCTACAGTCATTTATTTGTAATTGTTTTTCCCAATAGTCCAATTTACTTTTAGGTATGTAATAGTCAGGTTGATCGTCACTGAGGCTGTTATAAGCGCCAACTCTTTCCCTATGTGTATCTTAAGGCATATGGGGCTTAGCCCTGAATGAATTAAGTCTTCTAAAGAAAAGATCAGCGATGGCAGCCAACATATTTTCTCACTACAACTTTACTAAGTGTATTTGGATCGGTGTGGTTACGTTTATAAAGGCCAATTCTCAAAAGATGTCGCCATTTTGCAACAAAGAGATTAGCATATTTAACATATGTTAAAACAATGCAATAAATAAACTATAAAATACAAATATGATTAAAGTGTTATAAAAGGCAAGACATTTATGTTTATTTTTCAATAGAGTGGAGATGGATTGGAACACCTGTCAGGTTTTTATTGCTGTCTGTGCACCCTCTCTATCAGTCCTGGTGACTGTTATCATCGAGAGTGAAAGAAAATCCCAAATTTTGGGTTGTTACCATAACAGAAATAGAGGGGAAATCTTCCAATGGGGGACAATAGTTCTGGTGACAACCAGGGATTCCCTCACTTTGAAGAGATTTCCTCTCACTTCATGTTTGGCTATAGGACAGGAAGCGAAGGGAGATCTCCACAATGGGACACAGGTGGCAAAAAAAACATCACAGGGGTTAGAACCCTTGCACTACTATCCAAAATGAAAAAAAAAAAAAACTATTTTGCCCTGTACACACGGTCGGATTTTCCAATGAAAAATGTGCGATCGGAGCTTGTTGTCGGAAATTCTGACCGTGTGTGGGCTCCATCTGACTTTTTCCATCGGAATTTCCGACACACAAAGTTTGAGAGCAGGCTATAAAATTTTCCGACAACAAAATCCGTTCGCGTAAATTACGACCGTGTATGGACAATTCTGTCGCACAAAGTGCAACGCATGCTCAGAATAAATTCTGAGACGGAACTGCTCGGTCTGGTAAAATTAGCATTCGTAATGGATCTAGCACTTTTGTCACGCTGCAAGAATGAAGTTGTTTTGCTGCTCATATTCACACAGAGTTCTCACAAACGTCTTTCTTTATTATTTAGCTCCTGAAAAAATGTTGTTTTTATGTTTTTAGATTTTGTATTATTTTTTTTTTAGTTTTTTAAATCCTGATCTCCTGTTATTTTTTTATTTTTTTATTTTTAACTCCAGAATAGTTTTGGGTGTGTTTTGTGTGTCAAGTTACCACAACACCATTATTACCTTGTATTATTTAATCTCAAGGAGATTGCTTGGTGTTGGTGTCTCTTGTTAATTTTACATTGTAATTTTGAAATGTACCTGCCTCCTCACAAACAAACTGTCCTTTTTGAAGGAAAACACATAGGCGAGTATAATAGAAAAAAAAATGCCTTTATTAAGGGGTCATAACCAAAGAAAGAGGGAGGCAACGCTGGATAAACTGCTGAAATTGGCGAAGCCTTTGGCCCCCTGGGCACAGATCAACTATTTTAATGCAAAATTGGTGGCCTGAGGAGTACAATCTGGTCCAGAAGTCCAAGAGATCATGAACATCAGCAGATGACATACATGTCCCCTGGCTGTGGTCATACAAGAGCCTGCATCTTTTGTCAGACCAGACTGAACCCAGGCCATCACACTCTTGTCTTCCTTACACTCTTCCTTCCACGCTGTGTCTGTGGTGTTGGAGTTGTAGCAGGAGGAGGAGGAGGAGGAGGATGTAACTCACACAGGTGGGTATTGGGTGTGATTTCTCCCCTCACCCCCTTAGTTAATGTTTTATAAAGGATTTCCTCACACATGAGGCGTTGGCCCGCCTGCATGTCCTGCAGTTTTGTGGCAGCCATGCAAGCAAAGGCCTCTTCACGAGTGGGGATGGCTCTGAGGGATGCAGAAGCCTCCTGAATCAGCCTGAGTGCTGAATCCTTCACGTTCCTCCCCTTCCTGGGTCTTTTGGTTGGAAGGCGGAGGGGAGGAACCTGGGATTCTGTGATGCTCCTACTGGGCCCAGCCACCTCCTGGCTGTGACTTACCCCCGCCTCCTCCTGGCTGCCACTAACCCCCGCCTCCTCCTGGCTGCCACTAACCCCCACCTCCTCCTGGTTGCCACTAACCCCCGCCTCCTCCTGGCTGCCACTAACCTCCGCCTTCTCCTGGCTGCCACATTCCACAGCCTCCTCCTGGCTGCCACATTCCACAGCCTCCTCCTGGCTGAGGTCTTCCTGTGTATGAAAAAGGGACATAGTTTTAGTTTTTTCTTCATCACTCACGCACAATTTTCATCTCATGACTGTTGAAAAATTAATGTTAACAAATATAACAGACTATCATTCTGAGCCCAGCATTTTTCATTCTTGTCCCAATTATGTTTGCCCACTACTGTCTATTGATATGTAAAACACTTTATTAAATCAGCAATTAGTGATCAATAATAACATCTAGTAAACATTATTTATGTTTTGCCAATAAATCTGTAGAACAATGCTATACCTGGCTCAAGCTGGGCTCCTCCACTTCTTCCTAGCTGGAAGCCCCAGGTTGGACATCGGAAGCCTCAGCTGGGGTGGAAGATTGGGTGGAAGGAAGGGATGAGAGGGATTCCCTGACTTCAGTCTGGTCTGTCAGAAATCGCAGTCTTTCATAGTACTACATCCTGGGGACATAAACGTCATCTGCCTCAGCTCCTGATCTCTGGGAATCCTGGACCTTCTTGTGCTCCCTAAAATATGTGCTCCTCAGGCCACCAATTTTGGCTTTTAAATAGGGGATGGTTGCTGTGGGGACCACCGGCTTCACCAACTCCAGCAGTTTCTCCAGCGCTGCCTGCCTCTTTTGTTTATGATTATAATGCGGATGTTTCACCTGCCACAGACAGGGCAGCTCCCTGTATTTGTCTATGAACAGGGGGAGGAAGTTGTGGTCATTGTTGCCATTTATTTTATCTACAATACACAAGACAAACCCTAATGTCAGGCTAAAGTCTCCTAATCTTGTCCCAATATAGGCCTCAATCTATAAGCAGTATAGGCCCAAGTTTAAATGTTACCTTCGTTATCACGATCGGCACTTCCGATACTCCTTCCTCCGCTCACAGATCGCATGTACGACGCAAGCGTGTTACACTTTATATACACTGCGCATGTGTGAAACTCTGCCCGCCCTGACATTCTATCTAGTCTATTCCCCGCCCCTTCTCTTTCGACACAGTGGGGAAGAACACATGGCGGAGACAGAGCAGGTGTGTGATAATTACAGCAACGAGGAGGAGGAGGAGGAAAGCCCGGAGCCAGAAACGTCACGATCCCGGAGGAGAAGATTTAAGGCATCAAATATGGCCTTTGTTGAGATGGTGGAGATGGTGGAAATATTGAAGAAGGCCGACTATGACGGGAAGCATGGACCTTACCCAAACCCAAATGTCAGAAAGGCCAAGATCATGGCGAAAGTTGTGAAGAGTCTGCACAGAAATTTTGGGGTACGACGATCAAAGGATCAACTGAGGAAGCGGTGGTCGGACCTCAAATTATGGGAGCACGATCAGTATAGAAGGATCAGGAGAGTGCTGCAAAAAAGTAAGTAGTTGTCCTGTGTTCCTATTCTTTATTTTTATTACGTTCGTGCTGCTCCATGTGCTTTTCTTTACTGTTGTACATTTTAAAATGGCAACTTTTATGTTCATGGACACATTATTCGTTCGTAGGAAACATTGTTCGTTCGGCCACTAAAACACCAAGTTTTGTTCAGAAGCAGCTCAATACATTTTTTATGCCCTACTTCTCTTAAAATAAGTTTGTTGTCTAGATGGGTTTGTAACTAGAATGAAATGCAAACTATATTCTGTGTAAGGAGAGGACACTCAGCAGCTGTTTACACATCTGGGCGCTGGAGCACTAGTGTGGGACACAAGAACACCCTTTTTATTAGGGGGCCCACACAGGTGCTCCAGTGTATACTATAGGGGTGTCTCCATCTGTGAAGCTTGCACAAAACAGATAAGTATTCAAGCTTGACAAAGGACAAAAATATTTCTTCATCTTGGAACTCTGCCAAAACAGACAATTGTACCCCACTTCCAAGCAATGTTTCATATTCCTATTTCTGCCATCAAATATCTGTGTGCTAAGTATACCTATTTTTTTTCATATAGGAGAGAAAAGACTTGGAGGACATCACTCATCAGAGGAGACCACGGACCCCCCACCTCAAGAAGAAGTGGAAATCCCCCAAACACAACCAGAGGAGGAGGAGGGAGACGTTGTGGAAATTGTCACCACAACAGGTGAGTGTCTGCAACCACAACCTCAGGTAAGAGATGGATGCCGGCATATTTATAATACATGGTGTGTTTTTATTTTTTTATTTTAGGTGATCGTGATGTTGTGGAACAGGAATGTCATTTCACAAGTGAAAGAGCCCAGATCCTCATCGGGGAGATAATGGGGTGTAATAGGGATTTAGAAAACATTAAGCAAAACATCAATGATGTTCAAATAAAAATGAAGAACATCATTGATGTTTTAGGGAGAATATAAAATACCCAGAAATACCTAACTTATTCCATGTTTATTGTTGTTTTTATGAATAATTTTTGACATATTATCGAAAAGCCAAATTTTGAAGATGCACGCACTGTGTCAACATGTGCTATCTGCCATTACGGGAGATCAATGTACGCGTTTTGTGGGTGCAACCCTTTCCTCAATAATAATTTAGCTGAGAGGAAGGGGTTGCACCCAGAAAACATGTCCATTGATCCCCCATGATGGCAGCTAGCAGAGGTTGATATAGAATAATTCTGCGCTACCCTGAAATGAAAGACACTGAAGCAGCCAACACGACCAACAAAGTGTAGAATGGAAAGACAACAAAAAAGTGTGGCGCTAAACAATGTATAGTGCTACTATATGCAAGTCAATAGACAATAGGAGAGTCAATTAAATCTGCTTCAAGCATATAGTCCTCTTGTGAACATCAAAGATACATAGTCTCTGTGGCAATATGTTAAAACAAAATAGTGAAGAATAATATAAACATCTTGACCGAAAATCCGCTCACTACCACCAAGAGTTGGACCAGATGAGGTGGACCCAATGGGGCATACGCCGGATTGGGTCGGACAAGGCTTAGGTGGTGAGTGGCTGTGTGTACTCCAAGGAGGATGCGGTCTCACGAATAGGTTGTATTCTTCCAGATAATGCTGAGAGCTTGAGAGGTGTGCACAATCTCACAGATGAGGATCTTAGGAAGTAGTGGGGTGTTCCACAGGCAAACCCCTCAAAACAACATTCAGCGAACCAGAATTTGATGTGGAAGGATGGAAAAAGAAAAAAAGGGCCACATAGTGTAAATCCAAAAAACTAAAAATATTTATTACGGATAAAATAGATGTACACTCACATGTAGATCCAAAACTTAAAACAGCGCTGTTAGAGAAAAAGTGGCGACAATGGGGTCCTGTCCGACGCGTTTCATCCCAAAAGACGTCATCGGGGGGTTTCCCCCACTGTAGCCACCCCAATATATATAAGAAATGTGCCCCTCATGATGGGAAACGGCTCCACGTATGAAAAATAATTACTTCCGGTTTCGGCCAAAATGGCCGACCGGCGTGCGTTCCAGGCGTGCGTACCACGCCTCTCTTCCGTAGTGTATATTCCACCGGAAGTGCAGAGAGCGGAGTACGGCATAAATGTCAACAAAAATGAAAATCCATGAAGGGATGGTGCGTATCGACCCGATACTTGGGCTAGATGGCGTGCCCGCAATGAAAAAAATGGGGTCCATGGATGTGCCCTCGGATCTGTGAAGTGCGCATAGTACTGCGCATGTGCGGTGGGTGCGAGTGCGGTGCTCAATACTGCTCATGCGCAATGGGTGTAAAGGGAAGGTGACGCAGTGATACGATGTGTGGGCGTGACGGCCCCGGATAGTGACACTGCAAGTGCTGCGCTCAATACTGCTCATGCGCAATGAGTGTAAAGGGAAGGTCCCGCAGTGGAACCGATATGTGGGCGTGACGGCCCCGAATAGTAACACTGCAAAGGGGACCAATGGGGGTGGAGAAATGACCCCTAAGTGATGTGATCAAGCAGTGTGATCAATGACGTTCGTGCATTAAAATACCGGTGGGTTAGCTTGGTCTGGAAAGTCACCAAACAATAAAGAGGTGACTAAAAAATGTAGACCAAGTTGGAAATCTTGAATTTGTGATGGAAAAAAGGGAATGTGAGTGCAATAAAGGACAGTGTTGCACTTTTAAAAAATTGGTTTATAAATCGTCGATTAAATCAGCATTGGGTATTGTCACCTGAAAAAGTGAATCGTGTTCCATGGTGAGGAAAGGGAATAAAAATGTGGACCCAAAGTGATGAGTCTAATAACCACTTACATGAAAAATATAATAAAAATGAAAAAATGATAAATAAAATGGAGGGGACTCCCATGTGGGAAATCCTTTTAGTGTTTTGCATATGTATATTTTCATTTTATGTTTATTGAATCAATATCTAGTGCACCTTTTTATGGGAGTCCCCTCCATTTTATTTATCATTTTTTCATTTTTATTATATTTTCCATCTCCATTTTTGGATCTACATGTGAGTGTACATCTATTTTATCCGTAATAAATATTTTTAGTTTTTTGGATTTACACTATGTGGCCCTTTTTTTCTTTTTCCATCCTTCCACATCAAATTCTGGTTCGCTGAATGTTGTTTTGAGGGGTTTGCCTGTGGAACACCCCACTACTTCCTAAGATCCTCATCCGTGAGATTGTGCACACCTCTCAAGCTCTCAGCATTATCTGGAAGAATACAACCTATTCGTGAGACCGCATCCTCCTTGGAGTACACACAGCCACTCACCACCTAAGCCTTGTCCGACCCAATCCGGCGTATGCCCCATTGGGTCCACCTCATCTGGTAAGCCTCCCCAACTCTTGGTGGTAGTGAGCGGATTTTCGGTCAAGATGTTTATATTATTCTTCACTATTTTGTTTTAACATATTGCCACAGAGACTATGTATCTTTGATGTTCACAAGAGGACTATATGCTTGAAGCAGATTTAATTGACTCTCCTATTGTCTATTGACTTGCATATAGTAGCACTATACATTGTTTAGCGCCACACTTTTTTGTTGTCTTTCCATTCTACACTTTGTTGGTCGTGTTGGCTGCTTCCGTGTCTTTCATTTCAGGGTAGCGCAGAATTATTCTATATCTAGTTCTTGATTGTTTTTGATACCATATTCTGCAGCAACCCATTCCATTCGTCAGTAAAATGGATGTCTTTGACTACAGGGCCTCTAGGACCGTTAATACAGACGGGGTCTTTGTGGTTACTAATAATGATACCGAATTAGGTGGTTTATTCCTGAGGCTTAAGAATATCATGTCCTCAGAATTACATCTACAATGGGACGTGGTGTTCTTGGAACAGTATGTCTCTGAACATATGGTCCCAAGAAGCCTCCGATGGGATGTACACCCCCCTCAAGGGGACCCTGATATAGAATCTTGGTATAAATATTTTAACGAGGCAGGGATTAATCTCCTTGGTGTCCTCATCTCCAAGAAACGTCAGAGGTTATCTATACTGGATGGTGAGATCAAGGAGATCAAAGACAAACTCTTAACACATAAAAATTCCTCAGAATACTCTGTTCTTTCCTCTAATCTCCAAAAACATCTTGAGAAAGAGGATAAAGAACAGAGGAATAAAAAACAAAAAAAGTACTCTAGAGATGTAGGGGATTATAAAACAGGGAATGTATTTGGGTGGCAGAAGTTATACGCTGCAAATTCCAGCAGCACCTCCTCCGCACCCTCTGTACCTTGCCCCCCTAACGTCGCGACATCTAGAGTGGCCAATTCTGGTATACCCCCTCCGGGTACCCCTGTCGATACGAGAGTGAATAACCAATATAGGTACGAATCTCCATCACGTACTAATAGACATCATTATAACCCTCACACCCCCTTTACCAATCAGAGAGGTAGAGGCCCCAACAGAGGCAGACAGGGGGGGAGAGGCCAACGTAGCCGTGGGAGGCACCCCCCTGAATCATATTCAGGACATCATGAAGCCCCCCCACCTCGACAGACCCCATATACAGAAACTCAATACCTGAATCCCTATCACTATGAACAACCACCCCCTACCACACATAATAGGTTTTTACCCCTTAGGAATACCAGGGATGACGAATATGGGGAGGATTATGGATACAGCCCTGGGTTCAGACGTGAACAGCCGTTCCAGGACTATCCTTCATCCAGTACCAACCCACGCCATTCACAGGTTTTTCACGAGGTCCAGAGACAAGGAAAAAGGGGTCCCGACCCAAGAGAGGTACAAGGGGAGGTTGGAGAACCCAGAAGAGGAAAGCGAAGGAGAACTTAAAGGGCCAAGGTGTCTTCAACCTTAGTACCAAGTCATTGACTAGTGAAGAACTCTCTGTATTGGACAAGGGACTTAAATTTGCCCCCCCTAAAAAGCTAGACAAGTTTGGTACTTTTATAGATATTCATAAATACATACGGAAGTTACACATCCAACGCTATCTCGTCTCTAACCCTGTCAGAGACGAGAGGAGCGCTACATCGGGTACAGTCCATTCAGGCCTGTCTAACCCCTCATTGTTTACTCCACCAGTTCCTATGGCGCCAGCCATTGGTGTGTTTAGGGACTTAGTCCTGAAAGACCTATCTGAACTTCCCGAGAAACGCACATACCGCCACTCCCTGTCCAACATAGGTTTAAAATCTCTGTGTTCACAGAAAGACCTCGTGATCCGCCCAGCGGACAAGGGGGGTGGCATTGTTGTTCTCGATAAAAAGGACTACTTAGCTGAGATGTACAGGATTCTTAACGAACCGGATACATACAAAATTATGCCCAATAATCCTACCAATGGTTTTAAAAAAGAGTTGTCTGTCATCATAAACAGAGGCTATGATCGTGGGATCCTAAACAGAAAGGAGAAAGAATTTTTGGTACCCTTGGCACCTAGGGTCCCTACCATTTATTATTTACCTAAGGTGCACAAGAACCCTGTTCAACCTCCAGGCCGGCCTATCCCAGTGGCATTGATTCTGTCACCTCACGCATAGGCCGGTATATTGATTTTTACTTACAGCCACTTGTAAGACGCATGCCCTCTTATCTGAAGGATACAGGGTCCACCATACGCATGCTCGAAAATCTAGTACCACAGGGTGATCTTATCATTGCCACGGCTGACGTGGCCTCCCTGTATACGTGCATACCCCAGGATAAGGGCTTAGAAGCGGTCAGACATTTCCTTGAGAAAGAGCCGAGTATAGCTTCCTTCCAGTGTTCTTTCATCATGGAACTATTGGAGTTTGCTATGAAACAAAGTTATTTCTGGTTTGATCAACATTTTTACCATCAGTTGCGTGGCATGGCCATGGGGGCCAAATTTGCCCCCAGCCTCGCCAACTTATTTATGGCCAAATGGGAGGAGGATGTCGTCTACACCAATAGGGATCCTTCCCTTACCCTGTGGGCACGATACATTGACGACATCCTCCTCCTATGGAAGGGCAGCGCTGAATCATTGGACTTATTTTTTGAACATCTCAACACCAATGATCGGGGCATTTCCCTTACCTACACAGCTAGCAATCAAAAAATTAATTTTTTGGACCTGGATATTGAGATCCGCAATGGCCGTTTCCATTTCCAGACTCATTTCAAGACCACCGACCGAAATGGTTTTATACCCCCCGATAGTTGCCATCATCGATCCTGGCTTAATTCAGTTCCAAGAAGTCAATTTCTCCGGTTACAGAGGAATTGCTCTAATATGTAGGCCTTCAGCACACAATCTGCTCTTCTCAAGTCTAAATTGTTGGATAAGAATTACGACCCCAATCTTATAGATCGTAAATTCCAACGTGCCCTAGAGACCACCAGAGAGTCACTCCTGGTTGAAAAACCCAAAAAAGAACAGAATGAGATCTTCAAGTGGTCACTTTTGACCGGTTTTTCCAACCAATATAAACACGTGAAGGCCATCATGTCCAAACATTGGGATGTCCTCAAGAACGACCGGGTTTTAAGTAAGGTTTTACCCGATAGGGCAAGAGTCATTTTTAAGGGTGCCCCACTTTACAAAGCAAAATTGCCCCTAACATTATTAACCCCCCCCATACGTCAACCACTTTTCAAAGAAATGGAGGGTTTCTACTCTTGTAGGAGGTGTATAGTATGCCAACACAACACTGGCATAGGGAAGAAAACCGTATCATTTACATCATCAGTCACACAGAAACAATACCCCATTAAACGCTTTTGCACTTGCACCACTAGCTATATCGTTTACCTAATAACATGCCATTGTGGAAAGCAATATGTTGGCCGCACTATTCGTTCTTTCGCTATACGAGTAGCGGAGCACATTGCTTTGATCAAAAGCGGTGATACTAAGCATACGGTCCCCCGACACTACAAGCTACAACATAATCGGGTAATTGCTGGGACACAATTCACAGTGATAGATCGATACGTGCCCCCATGGAGGGGTGGAGCTATGACCAGGGGTGTATCACAGTTGGAAACCTTCTGGATCTATAAGCTCCTCACACTCTCGCCTTTGGGTATTAATGTTGAGCTAGATGTTAATGCCTTTATTAATAGAGCTTGACACCCTCAAATGAATGCTTTCTCCTTTCTGTTTCCCTTACGGTTCTTATTTTAGGCCCCCTTGGGCCTTTATTTTTATACATTAGCATTGCACTCTAGGGTGCATCCCTTGCACACAGGGTTTATATATATTTTTTGTTAGCTCCTGTGTGATATTATTTTTAGATCTATATATTTATATTTTCTGGGTTCGTATATGTGGACCCATTGTCCTTTGTTTGATTTATATGCATACCAATACCGCACATCAGGGTGTACCCAGTATACACATGAAGGGCCTTCTGCCCACTCCTTGTGGGAAATCCTTTTAGTGTTTTGCATATGTATATTTTCATTTTATGTTTATTGAATCAATATCTAGTGCACCTTTTTATGGGAGTCCCCTCCATTTTATTTATCATTTTTTCATTTTTATTATATTTTCCATGTAAGTGGTTATTAGACTCATCACTTTGGGTCCACATTTTTATTCCCTTTCCTCACCATGGAACACGATTCACTTTTTCAGGTGACAATACCCAATGCTGATTTAATCGATGATTTATAAACCAATTTTTTAAAAGTGCAACACTGTCCTTTATTGCACTCACATTCCCTTTTTTCCATCACAAATTCAAGATTTCCAACTTGGTCTACATTTTTTAGTCACCTCTTTATTGTTTGGTGACTTTCCAGACCAAGCTAACCCACCGGTATTTTAATGCACGAACGTCATTGATCACACTGCTTGATCACATCACTTAGGGGTCATTTCTCCACCCCATTGGTCCCCTTTGCAGTTTTACTATTCGGGGCCGTCACGCCCACATATCGGTTCCACTGCGGGACCTTCCCTTTACACTCATTGCGCATGAGCAGTATTGAGCGCAGCACTTGCAGTGTCACTATCCGGGGTCGTCACGCCCACACATCGTATCACTGCGTCACCTTCCCCTTACACCCATTGCACATGAGCAGTATTGAGCGCCGCACTCGCACCCACCGCACATGCGCAGTACTATGCGCACTTCACAGATCCGAGGGCACATCCATGGACCCCATTTTTTTCATTGCGGGCACGCCATCTAGCCCAAGTATCGGGTCGATACGCACCATCCCTTCATGGATTTTCATTTTTGTTGACATTTATGCCATACTCCGCTCTCTGCACTTCCGGTGGAATATACACTATGGAAGAGAGGCGTGGTACGCACGCCTGGAATGCACGCCGGTCGGCCATTTTGGCCGAAACCGGAAGTAATTATTTTTCATACGTGGAGCCGTTTCCCATCATGAGGGGCACATTTCTTATATATATTGGGGTGGCTACAGTGGGGGAAACCCCCCTGATGACGTCTTTTGGGACGAAACGCATCGGGCAGGACCCCATTGTCGCCACTTTTTCTCTAACAGCGCTGTTTTAAGTTTTGGATCTACATGTGAGTGTACATCTATTTTATCCGTAATAAATATTTTTAGTTTTTTGGATTTACACTATGTGGCCCTTTTTTTCTTTTTCCATCCTTCCACATCAAATTCTGGTTCGCTGAATGTTGTTTTGAGGGGTTTGCCTGTGGAACACCCCACTACTTCCTAAGATCCTCATCCGTGAGATTGTGCACACCTCTCAAGCTCTCAGCATTATCTGGAAGAATACAACCTATTCGTGAGACCGCATCCTCCTTGGAGTACACACAGCCACTCACCACCTAAGCCTTGTCCGACCCAATCCGGCGTATGCCCCATTGGGTCCACCTCATCTGGTAAGCCTCCCCAACTCTTGGTGGTAGTGAGCGGATTTTCGGTCAAGATGTTTATATTATTCTTCACTATTTTGTTTTAACATATTGCCACAGAGACTATGTATCTTTGATGTTCACAAGAGGACTATATGCTTGAAGCAGATTTAATTGACTCTCCTATTGTCTATTGACTTGCATATAGTAGCACTATACATTGTTTAGCTAGCAGAGGTTGACAGGTTGGCAATTTGTGTGCATCTTCAAAATTTGGGTTTTCCAGGGGTGACTTCACCCCATCTGCTGAACGCAGTATCAAACACAGTTTATAAATTCTCATGTCTGATATTGCCTTCACTTTCTATAAAAGTTGAACTTTGTAAGTTTCAGAGTTGTGTTTTTTTTTATTGTTTAAAACATGCCTGTTTTACCTTAAAAGGCAATTTCTACTTATTATTATAATGTGACCTAAAAAGTTGTTATACAACAAACATGTTGGTTTGTTAAAAAACCCTTTTATAAACACACATGTGATTGTGGTTGGATTAAAAAGATTGATAATCAACAATGTGTGGCTTCTTCTTTCAATGCTCAAAAGCATTTTTTGGAGTATAAAGTTGTTATTTTCAGTGACAATGGGGGTTATTTACTAAAGGCAAATCCACTTTGCACTACAAGTGCAGTTTCAGTGCAGTCACAAGTGCACTTGTAGTGCAAAGTGTATTTTCCTTTAGTAAATAACACCCAACAGTGCTTTCTAATTTTACACAATCACGCCGTTTTCAGGACTCTCCAAATTTCGGTCATGGTCAGCTAAAAGAAAGCCAAGCAGTAAATCAAAGCAAATATGTGTTCAGTTTAAAATATATTTTTATTTAAAAAATGTCTCAGACATTGTCTGGCATATCGATGGCCCCCCTACCCGCAAAGTATTTCATGTATCTTAGACGGACCTCACGGGCACTCTGGGGGGGCAAGCCAGGACGGCCAGTTTCAAGCGCGTCAGGGTTGGTTCATTCTGAATTCCTACCTCAGGCCCAACTGAGCCAGCATAGTTCACAGAATTTCTCCTTAAAAAATTGTGGAGAACACAGCAAGCCAGGATGATGTGATTGAGTTTATATTCCGCCATGTGTATCGGTGTAAGAAATAGGCGGAACCGGCTGGCCATTATTCCAATACTATTGAACCCCTTGTAATTATAATAGTATGACCCTGAGTTGGGGGGTGGGGCTATGTGAATGTGTTTCCCATCAATTGCCGCAACGCAGCTGGTAAAGTCCCACCGCTGGGCAAAGTGGGAGGCCAACGTCTGCCATTCCTGTGGGTTGGAAGGAAACTGGAGTCAAACAAGAAAAAAAAATGAATCATTTTGCACAAAAACATGGAAAGCAGATTAGACACAAACATTCTTGGCCAACATCAGTATAACATTTATTTTTGGAAGTATTTAAAAGACAAGCCATTTTCAAAATTTTAGGAGGGGGGAGATGTTTTGGACAGGTAACCCTCTCCACTTCATTGAGAGATGAATTCATAAATAATGTGTGTTACTTTGGCCAGCACCTCCTTACACACACTATCGGCAGCCCACTGGACAGGTAAGAAGTGTCATAATACAAAGAGATAAATACACACTGTACACATTTCAGCATTTTTACATTCTGCTATTACCTTTCAAGATAATAATAGGATACAAAAACTTTAAATAGTACCATTTGAAAGTATTCAGGCAGGCCCTTGCACTACATGCTTTGGGGAATTTATACATAAATCTGACCACAAAAGAGGTAGGTATAGTGTTGTATGGATTTGGCAAAGTCAGCAGATAGAGGATTGGTATCAGCTGAGTTAGCAGTTGGGGGGGGAGGGTTCCAAATGATTTTGGGACCCAAAAAAAACTCTAGCACTCTGCCTGAATTTAAAGCACAAATCACATTTTTACACATTTTAGGGAGTATTTAGGGATATTTAGGGTAAAGCACTACTATGGAGCTGACAAAATACATTGTTAAGTGACTAGATGAGGTGGATATAGGCCCAGTAAGTGAAGGCAAATATGTATGAAGGACATTTTTTTTTTTTTTTAAATCCAGCATGCATGAGGACAAAGGGGACATTCACAGCATATTACAATCATGGTAATTAGGGAATGAGGAAAGAAATACAATATATTTGCAAACATTAAATACAATAAAATGTGATGTTAAAGGATAAAAATCTTACCTTCATATAGTCCTTCTGCAGGACCTGGATGATGGCAGAACAGGTCTCTGGGATAATGATCCCCAGAGCCTGGGGGGAGATGCCTGTCAAGAACTTCAAGTCCTGCAGGCTTCTCCCCGTTGCCAAGTATCGCAGGGTGGTGACTAGCAACTGCTCCGGAGTGATGGCTTGCCTCATGCAGGTATCCTGCCTGCTGATATAAGGGGTCAGCAAAACCTACAAACGGTGAAATACCGGGTCCGTCATCCTGAGAAAGTTCCTGAAATCATCAGGATTATTCTCATGGATCTCACGGCGCAAAGGCATGTGACAATATTGGTCACGCTGGAGCACCCAATTCTTGGTCCATGAACTCCTCCTCGCCCTGTTCATGGATTGGGCTTGTGTCAAAGTAAGAACCCCAACACCAAGCCCCCGCACAGCACGAACTCTACGAGGAGTACGTATAGGCAACATGGCTAGAAAACAATCCGTTGGTCAGAACAAAGTAACAGAACGCACTGAAGAACAGCGAGGCCTGTGAAGAGCGACCTGAAAATCAGTAACGAACGGACAAGAACACAATGACAAGTCAACTCGCTGCACGCACTGAAGAACAGATACAAACCCACAAGCACAAACTGAACACCAGAAATACGATCTGTAAACCCTGAGTCTGAAAAAGCACGAATCGTCTCTCACCAAACTTTTACTAACACGAGATTAGCAAAAGGAGCACAAAGGGTGCCGCGCTTGGTTCCGAACTGGCCTTTTCTAGTCTTGTCGTACGTGGTGTACGTCAGCGCGTTCTTGACGTTCGGAAATTCCGACAACTTTGTGCGACCGTGTGTATGCAAGACAAGTTTGAGCCAACATCCGTCGGGAAAAAAACGATGGATTTTGTTGTCGAAATGTCCGATCAATGTCCGATCATGTGTACAGGGCATTTGTCTTTAGCAGTGCTGAGACAAGAACACCCAGTGCCCAGGGCAAAGATGCCAAATTGCGCCCCCCCTTCATTATGTGCGCGCTTATAAGGTGAAGGGGGAGAGAGAGCACAGCCCGCACCACCTCCTTACTCTGTCCTCCTTTCCTTGCTGCTTCCAGTGCTGGGCTGACAGAAGTAGTGATCCCACTGTCACTACCCCTGTCAGCCTTGTATTAGAAGGAACTTACGGTGCCCCATCCCTACAATACACGGTGCACCCAGGGGCAGCCGCCCCTTCTGCCCACTCTATGTCCCAGGCCCTGGTCTTTAGTTTTACTTTAATATGGGCAAATTCTTGTTACATTCATCCAAACAAGACCCCTATGTGTTATCATGTTTAATTCTAAATGTTATGGGTGAATTTTGTTGGTTTTCAGCTTCTCACTATTAGGCCCATTTCACACGTGCGGATAGTATGTCCGTATTTCATCCATCCGTTTTCGGATGAAATACAGACATTCATGCATCCCTATGAGATAGCGGGTGTCAGCAGATGAACATCCGCTGACACCTGATATCATCCATCCCCGCTATCGTCCGATTCTGCAGAAGGAGGAAAATCCTATTTTTCTATCCGTCTGCAGAGCGGATTGGATGAACACGGACAGACGGTCCGTGCCCATCTGATCCCCCATAGGGGAGAGCGGAGATCTGACAGGGCAGTCCCTGACCGCCCTATCATCCGCCGGCTCAGCGGGGATCAACGGAGCGATCCCCGCTGAGCAAGCGGATGTTCACGGGGCGGATCATCATGGATCCGTCCCGTGTGCAAGGAGCCATATATTGTGTGCTGATTAGTGAATTTAAATGTAAGAGGTACATTTTATTTGTAATTGGAATGTATTACATTGTATACTGATGGGCTAATTCTCTTTGAAAATAACAGTTATATAGAGCGAAAAATCTCTGAGAGACGAATGCTTTAAAATACAGATGGATGAATGTCCAGCAAACATTTGCTGTGTGGATCACACACTGATTCCATTATATATAGAACCCTCATGTATTTCGATAAGACTGCAGAGTGCACAGGACAGGTTTTTTTTTGCCAGGATCAACAGATGTATTTTAGCACTTATCAAACAGATATAACAAAACACTTTCCATGGTATATTTAAAGCAATAATAGCACAAAAACCAAACATTTTTATATATTGCAGCTTTCAAATCATTAGATGTGGTGGCTGTATGTATAAGTTTTCTTTTCTTAGGCTTTTCCCTCCTCTGTTTTCACTTGGCGATCTGGCCGGTAACACACCTCCTGTATTAGAGCGTCTTCACTCTGGATGAAAGACAACAGGAGGCACAGCAGACAGTTGTATTATAAATCGGGGGGGGGGGGGGGGGTGTTAGATGGACTAGCAGATTTAGGTACAAAAAAAATGATAGCAAAACTCCAGCTCACACTTTATAAGGAGTTACAGCAAATGGTTCTTTCCTTTTTAGGATACATTTCTTACATGAATAAATAAAAGATGATTATTGTAAGCACCCCTGTCAGTGGAAACATTGGTTTATCTCAACACTCTAACTGATATACCTTCAGGAGAGATTGTTTGGTTGAAAAACAGCAGACTTACTGGTCAGTAGGGATGAGCTTCGTGTTTGAGTCAAACGCATGTTCGACTCAAACATTGTGTGTTCGGTCGTTCGCCGAATTACGAATGATATGGGCCGTTCACGCCAAATTCAAGTGGCGTGCCACGGCCCATAATTCACTGCGGCATTGCCGCAGTGCATTGCTGGCTGATGATTAGCCAAGCATGCACTATGACCCGCATGCTTGGCCAATCACAGTGCTGTGTGTACAGAGAGCCGTAATTGGCCAAAGCCAAGGAGGCTTTGGCCAATTATGGCTCAGGGGGTTTAGTACACGCCCCACACTATATAAGGCCGCCTGCACGTTGGCCCTGTGTAGTGTGTTCCAGCTTGAGAGAGAAATAGACAGAGAGAGAGACAGTGTCATTTGATTTAAGTCATGAAGGCAGGTCGAGTCAGTTAGCGTGTGTATATATATATATATGCATCCCAGGTGTTGTGTATATATATATATATATATATATATATATATATATATATATATATATATATATATATATACACTGTATTCAGTTTAGCTAGATCCTGTTCTTCTCTTCCTAATATACTGACAGGCAGGCAGGTGTTTTTACAGTATTTCCAGTTACTGTACTGTGTACCCTGCACAGTTGCACTTACAATATAGCTACCTAAAGCCAGGTGCTTGTGTAGGCTCTTTGAAGTATTTACAGTTACTGTACTGTGTACCCTGCACAGTTGCACCTACAGTATAGCTACCTGAAGCCAGGTGCTTGTGTAGGCTCTTTGAAGTATTTACAGTTACTGTACTGTGTACCCTGCACAGTTGCACCTACAGTATAGCTACCTGAAGCCAGGTGCTTGTGTAGGCTCTTGACGTATTTACAGTTACTGTACTGTGTACCCTGCCCAGTTGCACCTACAGTATAGCTACCTGAAGCCAGGTGCTTGTGTAGGCTCTTTGAAGTATTTACAGTTACTGTACTGTGTACCCTGCACAGTTGCACCTACAGTATAGCTACCTGAAGCCAGGTGCTTGTGTAGGCTCTTTGAAGTATTTCCAGTTACTGTACTGTGTACCCTTTACAGTTGCACTTACAATATAGCTACCTGAAGCCAGGTGCTTGTGTAGGCTCTTTGAAGTATTTACAGTTACTGTACTGTGTACCCTGCACAGTTGCACCTAAAGTATAGCTACCTGAAGCCAGGTGCTTGTGTAGGCTCTTGACATATTTCCATTTACTGTACTGTGTACCCTGCACAGTTGCACCTACAGTATAGCTACCTGAAGCCAGGTGCTTGTGTAGGCTCTTTGAAGTATTTCCAGTTACTGTACTGTGTACCCTTTACAGTTGTACCTACAGTATAGCTACTTGAAGCCAGGTGCTTGTGTAGTCTCTTGACATATTTCCAGTTACTGTACTGTGTACCCTGCACAGTTGCACCTACAGTATAGCTACCTGAAGCCAGGTGCTTGTGTAGGCTCTTTGAAGTATTTCCAGTTACTGTACTGTGTACCCTGCACAGTTGCACCTACAGTATAGCTACCTGAAGCCAGGTGCTTGTGTAGGCTCTTTGAAGTATTTCCAGTTACTGTAATGTGTACCCTGCACAATTGCACCTACAGTATAGCTACCTGAAGCCAGGTGCTTGTGTAGGCTCTTTGAAGTATTTCCAGTTACTGTACTGTGTTCCCTGCACAGTTGCACCTACAGTATAGCTACCTGAAGCCAGATGCTTGTGTAGGCTCTTTGAAGTATTTACAGTTACTGTACTGTGTACCCTGCACAGTTGCACCTACAGTATAGCTACCTGAAGCCAGGTGCTTGTGTAGGCTCTTGATGTATTTACAGTTACTGTGCTGTGTACCCTGCACAGTTGCACCTACAGTATAGCTACCTGAAGCCAGGTGCTTGTGTAGGCTCTTTGAAGAATTTCCAGTTACTGTACTGTGTACCCTGCACAGTTGCACCTACAGTATAGCTACCTGAAGACAAGTGCAGGTGTTCTCATACTAATAATACTACAGGCAGGCAGTTGATTCTGCTAGCTGCAGTATAATCGTTATATATATACATCCCAGTTTTGTGCAGCTACATCTCACTGTGCAGGCCAATAGTATATCTGGAAGGCCAACAAGGAGAGGAAGACAGTCACGAGCCAATAAAAGAGGACAAGCAGGCTCTGTGTCTAGAGGCAACAGTGCTGGATGTGGAGACGGTGCATCCTCCTCAGCATGTGGCCGTGGGACACGCTTGGCCTTTTTTACGGCAGCTGGCCACGTTGAGCCGCAACATGCGGAAGAGTTGGTCGAGTGGATGACCAAGCCATCCTCATCCTCCTCATCCTCTCTCACCCAGGCTTAGGGTACTTTGTCTGGCAAAGCAGCTGCCAACGCGGCCTCTTCCCTCGGCTCAATGGCATCAGTGACTCCTTCCCTAGCCCCACCATGTCCTCCTGAGGAGTCCCTCGAACTGTTTGAACACAGTGTTGGGTACATGCTCCAGGAGGATGCCCAGTGTTTTGAAGGCTCCGATGATGGCAGTAACGTGAGCCCAGACAGAGGGGGTGCCCAAGAAGGACAGCAATCTGGCAGTCATGTTCCCCCTGCTGCAGCATACTGCCAGGTTTGCTCCAGTGATGAGGAGGGAGGGGATGATGAGGTCACTGACTCAACGTGGGTGCCTGATAGGAGAGAGGAGGAGGAGGCACATCACCAATGAGGCAGGATGCCCTCCAGGGGCCAGCCTAAATGTAGCACACTTACTGAATCACACAGCAGAGCTCCGCATGTGCAGGGCACTGCTTTCTCTGCGCTTTATTCCAAAAGTTCTTTGGTGAGGGCCTTTTTTGAGACGAGTGCATTAGATCGCACCGCTGTTATTTGCAACATATGTCTCAAGCGTATCTCGCGTGCCCAAAACATCTCCTGCTTGGGCACCACATGCTTGACCAGACATATGTCGACCTGCCATGCAGTTCATTGGCAAGTGTACCTAAAAGACCCACACCAAAGAACAAAGCGGGCCTCTCCTTGCTCCTCATCAGCTGGGATCTCCAACCCCACTATACCTTTAGTCCTCTCTGAAACCTGCACTGAGAGGAATGAAGGTGTAGAATTAGGTGTGTCACAGCCAAGTACTTGCGGGCAATCTGCTATTGGTACACCAACGTCAGATTGTACCAGGCAAATTTCCCTGCCCCAGCTGATGCACCGCCGAAAGAAGTTCGCTCCCAGCCATCCACATGCCCAGCGGTTGAATGCTAGCTTGGCTAAATTGCTAGCACTTCAACTGCTGCATTTTCAGTTGGTAGATTCTGCCCCTTCTGTGAGTTTGTGGAACGTGCGGTTCCTCAGTGGCAGGTTCCCAAATGCCACTATTTCTCACGGAAGGTGATTCCAGCTCTCTATCGGCATGTGGAAGGCAATGTCTTGGCCTCGCTGGACAGGGCGGTCAGCGGTAAGGTGCATATTACCGCTAATTAATGGTCCAGCAGGCATGGACAGGGACGTTACCTATCTTTCACCGTGCACTGAGTGACTCTTCTTGCAGCTGGGAAGGCTGCAGGACAGGTGCAGTAGTGTTGGAGGTTGTTCCACCACCATGCCTCCAAAATTCTACTAGTGGTGATTCTGCCACACCTCTCTCCTCCACCCCCTCCTCTTCTTCTTCCTCCATGGCCTCTTCCTGTGCTGATTTGTCCTCGGAACCAGCGGTGCTCCATAGGCATTCAAGGGGCTACGCAAGCACGCAGGCAAAAAGATGCTATGTGGTGCTTGAGCTGGTGTGCTTGGGGGACAGGAGCCACACTGGGCCAGAGATTCTGTCAGCTCTACAGGGACAGGTTCAGAGGTGGTTGACGCCACGCCAGCTTAAGCCAGGTATGGTGGTTTGCGACAATGGCACCAACCTTCTCTCCGCTCTCCGAAAGGGACAACTGACCCATGTGCCCTGTTTGGCTCATGTCCTTAACTTGGTAGTGCAGCGGTTCTTGGGCAGGTACCCGGGCTTACAAGATGTCCTGAGGCAGGCCAGGAAAGTCTGTGTGCATTTCCGCCGGTCATATAATGCCAGTGCTCGGCTGGCTGACCTCCAATAGGAATTTAACCTCCCCAAGAACCGCCTAATCTGTGACATGCCCACAAGGTGGAACTAAACATTGGGTGCAGCAGCTGCACACGCAGTAGAGGGCCATCTATGAGTACCTGTGCGACTATGGCACCAGGACAGGGTCAGGGGACATCGTTTTTTTTCCCCACGTCAGTGGGTTATGATCAGGGATGCATGCACTGTCCTGTCATCATTTGAGGAGGCCACGAGGATGGTGAGCAGTGACAGTGCATGCATCAGTGACACTGTCCCTCTTGTCCACCTGTTGGAGCACACGCTGCATGGATTAATGGACAGGGCACTTGAGGCAGAACAGAGGGAGGAAGAGGAGGACTTCCTTACCTCTCAAGGCTCCCTTTATTCAGACAGTGTTCTTGCGTGCCCACCGATCACACAGGATGAGGGCGAGGAGGAGGAGGATTGTGTCAGCATGGAGGTGGAGCCTGGCACTGAGCATCAGCAGCAGTCTTCAAGGGATCATTTACAGTCCAAAGAAACCCATGGACCTGTACATGGCTTAGAGGAGGTGGCTGCGGATCATGTCGTCCTTAGTAACCCAGAGGACTCTGGACTGAATGCCTCAGCAAAATTACACTGCATGGTCTCCCTGATCCTGCAAAGCCTGCGGAAGGATCCTTGTATTTGTGGTATCAAGGGGAGGGATGATTACTGGCTGGCAACCCTCCTTGATCCACATTACAAGGGTAAGGTTGCGGACCTTATATTGCCGTCGCAGAGGGAGCAGAGGATGAAACATCTTCGGGAAGCCTTGCAGAAAGGTTTGTGCAACCCGTTTCCAGAGCCTGGGAGGCCCCTTTTTCGGGGTCTCCTGGACAACGTGTTGCTGAGGCTTCAGTCAGTCACAGAAGGAGCGGCGGAGAAGGTGGCCGTCTAACCGATGCAACAATTTTTTAGTCCACAGCCCCAAGGTCTGATCAGTTCCAGCAACCATCGCCAGCGTCTGATTTACATGGTGCAGGATTACCTAGGGGCAAGATTAGACTTGGACACCTTTCCCACCAAAAATCCTCTGGGTTACTGGGTCTTGAGGATGGATCACTGGCCAGAGCTTGCACAGTATGCATTCGAGCTACTGGCCTGTCCTGCATCCAGCGTTCTTTCGGAACGCACATTCATGCTGCTGGAGGCTTTGTAACCGATCACAGGGTGTGCCTGTCCACTGAATCAGTCGATCGGCTGACCTTCATAAAAATGAATTAGTCTTGGATCACCAGCTACCAAGCACCTGATGCTGATGTAACTGATTGATTTTTTTTTTAATGTGAGATCCCTTCAAGACTGCCTATGCTGATGCTGGGTGACTATCCTGTTATGCTGAGTGACAATCCTCTTCCTCCTCAATTTTCATGCTGATAGCTTGTAAGAACATTTTTGGTTCTGGGCACCGCCACCAGTGGCCGAGGCCCAAATTTTCTGCCCCTGTTTAACAGGGGCATGTAATTACAATTTTTGATGCAATACTTTGCAGCAGGGCTCATTCCTGCACTCCAACTAGAGTATCTGTGAGGGGTTGCAGTGTTGTGGCACCAGCACCAGTGCCCAAGGCCCAATTTTTCTGCCCCTGTTTAACAGGAGCGTATAATTACAATTTTTGATGCAATACTTTGCAGCAGGGCTCATTCCTGCTCTCTAACTATAGCATCTGTGAGGGGTTGCATTGTTGTGCCACCAGTGCCTAAGGCCCAATTTTTTTGCCCCTGTTCAACAGGGACGTATAATTACAATTCTTGATCTATTATTTCACAGCAGGGCACATTCCTGCGCCGAGCAATAGTAACTGTGAGGGCTTACAGTGTTGTGGCAACACCACCACCACCACCAAAGGCCCAATTTTTCTGCCCCTGTTCAACAGGTGCATGTAATTACAATTCTTGATATTATATTTCACAGCAGGGCCCATTCCAGCGCCCACCAAGAGTAACTGTGAGGACTTACAGTGTTGTGGCACTAGCACCACCAAAGGCCCAATTTTTCTACCACTGTTCAACAATGGCATGTAATTACAATTCTTGATATAATATTTCACAGCACGGCCCGTTCCTGCGCCCACCAAGAGTAACTGTGAGGGCTTATTGTGTTGTGGCAACACCAACACCTAAGGCCCCAATTTCAGCAGAGTATATAGGGCAGGCCCCTACTTTCAAACATCCAACTTACAAACGACTCCTACTTGCAAACGGAAGGAGACAACAGGAAGTGAGATGAAATCTACCCCTAGGAAGGGAAATTCTCTCCTGTAAGAGTTAATATGGGAAAAACGTGTCTCCTCTTCACTGATGCTTTATCACCAATCCTTGTTTCACTAAAACCCCCAAATTTTCAAAAAACATTTGCCATTGGGACAAAAAGTGAGGTGAAATCTTCTGAAGAGGTGCACAGACAGCAAAACAAATGTTACAGGGGTGATAACCCTTCCCTATGTTTTCCAAAATGCTTAAAAATAGATTTTTTGGCTGGAGCTACGCTTTAAAAATGTACCAGTTCAAAACTACAAACAGATTCTACTTAACAACAAACCTACAGTCCCTGTCTTGTTTGCACCGCCTGTATACTGCTGTTCAGAGTATATAGGGTCTGGGGGCCCCACGCCTTTCTTTTTTTTAATTTGGGTGCAGGGTTCCCCTTAATATCCATACAAGACCCAAAGGGCCTATTAATGGACTGGGGGGGGTTACCCATGTCGTTTGTCCCACCGATTTTTATCCATATTGCCGGGACCCAACATTACATTAAAGCCGCAAGCAGTTTTAAATGACTTTTATTAAGTGTTCTTGCATAGCAAGACCACTTACTGATATCTCACATATATATTATTATAGCCAAATTTACCACCCTAACTCCTCCCACAGTTTTTACACTACATAGACAAGTAATATACCAAAACGTGCGGATTGTTCCCGATTGGTGTGCTATTACTTTGTGGAACGTTTCGCCAAATGGTTCACGAAATATCGTCGTTTTTGGAGCGAAATTGGTCCCATAGGAATGAATGGGGAAATGTTCCAAACTAGAGTGGGAGGTGACAAAAGCTGAACAATCAGGACATGATTTCTAAACTGCCGCCACTCCCTCATTTTCAAGCCCACCTACACAAATCTTATATCAAAACGTTCAGCTATCCCTGCTGCCACTAAACATGTCCACAGCTAAGCCATAGTCCTGATAGTTTTCACAATATGACCATTTGTTTGTAACTCACGCCGTCCATTGACATGCATTGAAACTCTACTCTAGCCCCCTCCAAATTTGAAGGGCAATATCTAAACTGTGACTGTGCCTTCATTTTTAAAATTTCAGAGACATACTATGCATCAATATCTAGATCTGGGTCTTGTGATTCTCACAATATAAAGATCTTCATTGTAGGATTTATAGTTTTTAAAATACGACCGTTTGAAGTACTGCACAGTTATTACAGCCATCATGATCCTGTGTATTGTGTATTGAGCAGTGGTTGTGAAGCAAAAACTATACCGAAAATAAAATATGTTTTTTGCCTTAATATCTACCTTAAATCACATTGCTAATTGCATATTGTGTATATACAAGTGCAGCACTAGAAATTAGATAACAATAATAAACTGACTAATAAAATCAAATATGAGTCAGCAAAGTACAAAAACAATATAAATTATATGTGTTAAAAAATGAAATTAAAAAAATGTAGAATCCATACAGTGCAAGATAGTAACATGTCAGGTGATAATCAAAGCATAAATATATAAAGAAAGTCCAAAGTAACAAATTCCAAGGCAGAAAGGATGATTAGAGATGGCATTAGTGACAGTCCACAACCACCCTCATTTGTGAGTATCTACTACTAGGGATGGGCGAATGGTTCGGCCTGAGCATAAGTTTGGGCCGAACTTTGGTTGTTTGGATGTTCTGGCAAACACCAAATAATATACGGTGTTCGGGGAAAATTCGAAAGCCGCCAGAACACCATTAAAGTCTAGGGGACATTAACATGAAAAATCAAAAGAGCTCATTTTAAAGGTTTATATGCAAGTTATTGTCATAAAAAGTGTTTAGGGGACCTGGGTCCTGCCCCAGGAGACATGTATCAATGCAAAAAATGTTTTTAAAAACGGACGTTTTTTCGGGATTTTTTTAATGCTTAAAGTGAAACAATAAAAATGGGGGGTGTCTATAGTATGCCTGTAAAGTGGCGCATTTTTCCCGTGTTTAGAACAGTCCGAGGGCAAAATGACATTTCTAAAGGAAAAATTGTCATTGAAAACTGATTGCGGCTGTAATGAATTGTCGGGTCTCGGCAATATAGATACAGATAATTTAAAAAAATAGCATGGGATCCAACCCCCCCCCCCCAGTCCATTACCAGGCTCTTTGGGTCTGGTATGAATATTAAGGGGAACCCTGAACCAAAATTTTTTTTAAAAATGGCGTAGGGGTCCCTCTCAAAATCCATTCCAGGCCCTTATCCAAGCACGCAACCTGGCAGGCTGCAGGAAAAGAGGGGGGGAGAGAGTGCCCCCCCCTCCTGAACCATACCAGGCCACATGCCTTCAACATGGGGAGGGTGCTTTGGGGTAGCCCCCCAAAGCACCTTGTCCCCATGTTGATGGGGACAAGGGCCTCATCCTCACAACCCTTGCCCGGTGGTTGTGGGGGTCTGTGGGCACAGGGCTTATCTGAATCTGGAAGCCCCCTTTAACAACGGGATTCCCAGATCCCGGCCTCCCCCCCTGTGTGAAATGGTAATGAGGTACAAATGTACCCCTACCATTTCACAAAAAATGTCAAAATGTTTAAAACGACAAGACACAGCTTTGGGACAAGTCCTTTATTTAAAAAAAAAAAAAAGTCCCACAATGTCCATTCATCTTCCTATATCTCCCCGCGAGACGGGCCGAAAAAAAAAGAAAAGCAGAGACTGATCTGCCTACATGGGAGGCTCCCACCGTGTGACGCTTCATCGCCTTTGACAGTTCTTATATAAACGAGGGCATACTAATGGATTTTCCAATGGCTTCCCCGTGGCATCGGAGGGGGGCGGGGTCAGCCGTTTACATAACTGGATGGCCCCGCCCCCTCTGACACCACGGGGAAGCCATGGGAAAGTCCTCCTGCATCAGGGGGAGGTCGGAGTCACCCGGGTACGTCTCCAGGTGGCCCCACCCTCAGTTGTATAAGAACTGTCATAAGCAAAGAAGCCTCCCATCGACATAAAAATTACACTATACACTGTGTAATTGTTATGTCTATTTGACCATTGTTTCTTGTTTATGTATTTATTACTATTAGAGCCATTGTTTACACTGGTGACTAGGAATGAGCTTCGTGTTCGAGTCGAACCCATGTTCGACTCGAACATCGTCTGTTCGCCCGTTCGCCGAATTGCGAACGATATGGGCCGTCACGGCGCATCACGGCCCATAATTCACTGCGGCATCGCAGTGCATTGCTGGCTGATGATTGGTCAAGCATGCACTATGACCCGCATGCTTGGCCAATCACAGCGCCGTCTGAACAGAGAGCCGTAATTGGCCAAAGCCAAGAGGCTTTGGCCAATTATGGCTCAGGGGATTTAGTACACGCCCCACACTATATAAGGCTGCCTGCAGGGCGGCCCTGTGTAGTGTGTGTTCCGGCGTTGAAAGAGATAGACAGAGAGACAGTGTCATTTCATTTGAGTTAGATAGATTAGGCAGAACAGTCAGTCAGTTAGCTGCACTTACAGTGTATTGTGTATATATATGCATCCCAGGTGTTGCATATATATATATATATATATATATATATATATATATATATATATATACACTGTATTCAGTTTAGCTAGATCCGTTCCTGTTATCTTCCTACTGACAGGCAGGCTTGTCTTGTTACAGTAGTTACAGCTACCTAAAAAAAATTGCTGGTGTTCTTTTGATCCTATTAGTACCACAGTCAGGCAGCTAGACTATTTACAGTTAGTGCAGTGCGTCCTGCTCACAGTGTTCAGCTACATCCGTTCCTGTTATCTTCTTACTGACAGGCAGGCTTGTCTTGTTACAGTAGTTACAGCTACCTGAAGAAAATTGCTGGTGTTCTTTTGATCCTATTAGTACCACAGTCAGGCAGCTAGGCTATTTACAGTTAGTGCAGTGCGTCCTGCTCACAGTGTTCAGCTAAAACTACAAGTTAGTGGGGTGCGTCCTGCTCACAGTGTTCAGCTAAAACTACAAGTTAGTGGGGTGCGTCCTGCTCACAGTGTTCAGCTAAACCTACAAGTTAGTGGGGTGCGTCCTGCTCACAGTGTTCAGCTAAACCTACAAGTTAGTGTGGTGCGTCCACCTCACAGTGTTCAGCTAAACCTACAAGTTAGTGCGGTGCGTCCTGCTCACAGTGTTCAGCTAAACCTACAAGTTAGTGTAGTGAGACCTCTGCACAGTGTTCATCTAAAGCTACAAGTTAGTGCAGTACGTCCTGCTCACAGTGTTTAGCTAGATCCGTTCCTGTTATCTTCCTACTGACAGGCAGGCTTGTCTTGTTACAGTATTTACAGCTACCTGAAGAAAATTGCTGGTGTTCTTTTGATCCTATTAGTACCACAGTCAGGCAGCTAGACTATTTACAGTTAGTGCAGTGCGTCCTCCTCACAGTGTTCAGCTAGATCCGTTCCTGTTATCTTCTTACTGACAGGCAGGCTTGTCTTGTTACAGTATATACAGCTATCTGAAGAAAATTACTGGTGTTCTTTTGATCCTATTAGTACCACAGTCAGGCAGCTAGACTATTTACAGTTAGTGCAGTGCGTCCTGCTCACAATGTTCAGCTAGATCCGTTCCTGTTATCTTCTTACTGACAGGCAGGCTTGTCTTGTTACAGTATATACAGCTACCTGAAGAAAATTGCTGGCGCTCTTTTGATCCTATTAGTACCACAGTCAGGCAGCTAGACTATTTACAGTTAGTGCAGTGCTTCCTGCTCACAGTGTTCAGCTAAACCTACAAGTTAGTGGGGTGCATCCTGCTCACAGTGTTCAGCTAAACCTACAAGTTAGTGGGGTGCTTCCTGCTCACAGTGTTCAGCTAAACCTACAAGTTAGTGGGGTGCGTCCTGTTTACAGTGTTCAGCTAAACCTACAAGTTAGTGTGGTGCGTCCTGCTCACAGTGTTCAGCTAAACCTACAAGTTAGTGCGGTGCGTCCTGCTCACAGTGTTCAGCTAAAACTACAAGTTAGTGCTGTGCGTCCTGCTCACCGTGTTCAGCTAAACCTACAAGTTAGTGTAGTGAGACCTCTGCACAGTGTTCATCTAAAGCTACAAGTTAGTGCAGTGCGTCCTGCTCACAGTGTTCAGCTAAAACTACAAGTTAGTGCTGTGCGTCCTGCTCACAGTGTTCAGCTAAAACTACAAGTTAGTGTGGTGCGTCCACCTCACAGTGTTCAGCTAAACCTACAAGTTATTTTTTTGCGAGCTCTGCACAGTGTTCACCTAAAGCTACCTGTAGAAGGTTGGTGGTGTTTTCCTGATCCTATCACTACCGCAGGCAGCTAAAAAGCTACAAGTTAGTTTTTTGCGAGCTCTGCACAGTGTTTAGCTAAAGCTACCTGTAGAAGGTTGGTGGTGTTCCCATACTACAGGCAGGCAGTTGATTTTGCTAGCTGCAGTATCAGTACATATATATATATATATATATATATATATATATCAGAGCTTAGTGCATCTACAGGCCATTAGTATGTCTGAAAGGCCAAGAAGGAGAGGCAGACAGTCACAAGCCAATAAGAGAGGGCAAGCAGGCTCTGTGTCTAGTGCTGGTCGTGGAGACGGTGCATCCTCATCAGCACGTGGCCGTGGGACACGCTTGGCCTTTTTTTCGGCAGCTGGCCGTGTTGAGCCGCAACATGCGGAAGACTTGGTCGAGTGGATGACCAAGCCATCCTCATCCTCCTCATTCTCTCTCACCCATGCCCAAGGTACTTTGTCTGGCAAAGCAGCAGCCTCTTCCCTCGGCTCAATGTCATCAGTGACTCCTTCTCTAGCCCCACCATGTCCTCTTGAGGAGTCCCTCGAACTGTTTGACCACAGTGTTGGGTACATGCTCCAGGAGGATGCCCAGCGTTTGGAAGGCTCTGATGATGATACTGATCTCGATGAAGGCACTAACATGAGCACGGACAGAGGGGGTGCCCAAGAAGGACAGCAATATGGCAGTCATGCTCCCCCTGCTGCAGCATACTGCCAGGTTTGCTCCAGTGATGAGGAGGGAGGGGATGATGAGGTCACTGACTCAACGTGGGTGCCTGATAGGAGAGAGGAGGAGGAGGAGGAGGCGGCACATCACCAACGAGGCAGGATGCCCTCCAGGGGCCAGCCTAAGGGCAGCACATTGACTGCATCACACCCCAAAGCTCCACATGTGCAGGGCGCTGCAGTCTCTGCACGTTAGTCAAAAAGTTCTTTGGTGTGGGCCTTTTTTGAGACGAGTGCATCAGATCACACCGCTGCTATTTGCAACATATGTCTCAAGCGTATCTCGCGTGGCCAAAACATCTCCCACTTGGGTACCACATGCTTGACCAGACATATGTTGACCTGCCATGCAGTTCGTTGGCAAGGGTATCTAAAAGACCCACACCAAAGAACAAAGAGGACCTCTCCTTGCTCCTCATCAGCTGAGATCTCCAACCCCACTATACCTTCAGTCCTCTCTGAGACCTGCACTGAGAGGAATGAAAGTGTAGAATTAGGTGTGTCACAGCCAAGTACTTGTGGGCAATCTGCTTTTGGTACACCGATGTCAGATTGTACCAGGCAAATTTCCCTGCCCCAGCTGCTGCACCGCCAAAAGAAGTTTACTCCCAGCCATCCACATGCGCAGCGGTTGAATGCTAGCTTGGCAAAATTGCTAGCACTTCAACTGCTGCCTTTTCAGTTGGTAGACTATGCCCCCTTCCGTGAGTTTGTGGAATGTGCGGTTCCTCAGTGGCAGGTAAGGTGCATATTACCGCTGACTCATGGTCCAGCAGGCATGGACAGGGACGTTACCTAAGTTTCACTGCGCATTGGGTGACTCTGCTGGCAGCTGGGAAGGATGCAGGACAAGGTGCAGTAGTGTTGGAGGTTGTTCCGCAACCACGCCTCCAAAATGCTAATGATTGTGACACACCTCTCTCCTCCACCCCCTCCTCTTCTTCTTCCTCCATGGCCTCTTCCTGTGCTTTGTCCTCGGGACCAGCGGTGCTCCGTAGCCGTTCAAGGGGCTACGCAAGTACGCAGGCCAAAAGATGCCATGCGGTGCTTGAGCTGGTGTGCTTGGGGGACAGGAGTCACACTGGGGCAGAGGTTCTGTCAGCTCTGCAGGGACAGGTTCAGAGGTGGTTGACGCCACGCCAACTTAAGGCAGGAATGGTGGTTTGCGACAATGGCACCAACCTCCTCTCTGCCCTCCGACAGGGACAATCTGTATGGCTGAAATCGCATCGCACAGACTTCACATGTGATTTGCACTGCAGTGTAGTACAAATCACATCCGATGTTGAACATCACTGCAGTGTTAACTAGCACTAAGTCCTTAATCTTCATCTCTAATCGCTGGTGCATGTTGCAGCTGTGAATAGGGCCTGCGGGCAGTATTGGGGCCAAAGAATAACAGGATGGGCAGTTCCTATAGATTGCAGTAGATAATGGCCGACCGGCCCTCTTACCAGACCTGGGGATACAGCAACAATGGTTCCTCTGATCAGGAGTTAGCTCATTCCGGGTTGTTGCCTGTGGCGTCTCCGCTGGGTAGTGCCCAGATCTGTATTCTGGAAATAACTTCATACCTTTCTTCAGAAGGGATGGTGCTAGGCTGTGTGGATTTCCCTCTGGTAGTGCAGTGCAGTGGGATTCTCTCTCTCTGATGGAGTCCTGGGTGCACTTCCCCAAAATTGTCCCGGGCTCCTGGCTCTCTCTCCCGCCTCTTCAGCTGCGCATGCTGGGGGCTGCAGTTTCTTCCCTTAGTTTTGCAATGTCCAGCCCTCAGGACTACATTTCCCACAATCCTCCTCTCTGCTTCATTTTAGTGTTTTTTCCCCCCTGTCCAATAAGAAGGAGGGGGAAGAAACACGAGTACAGTGGTGAGAGGAGGAGGAGGGGGAGAAGGGTGAGGGGGAGACGGGGGAGAGCCCGCAGCAGCTTCTCTCTCTCTCCACACAGACACAGCCGCTCCGATCTTCTGCTGCTCTGCTCAACTCTGACAGGAGGAAGGAGGGGAGAGGGGCAGGAAGCAGAGAGAGAGAGCCCTCCAGTCTTTTAGCGGCGACTCGAGCTGGGGGGTGAAGGAGGTCTCCTTCTCAGACCCGCTCCTGTCATTTGCCGGTGGCCGGCAGGGAGAGCAAGCGGGATGGGGATCCACGGCACCCGCTTACACATATCAGACAAATTCGGCAATGGCGAGGCCCCTGTGATCGTGAGGCCTAAGGTGATCGCCTAATTTGCCTAATTGGAGAGCCACCTCTGTGTGTATTTAATCCTAGCAATGAATGCCTCATATCAGGCAAATTAGGCGATCACCTTAGGCCTTGCAATCACAGGGGCCTCACCATTGCCAAATTTGCCTGATATGTGTAAGTGGGTGCCGTGGATCCCCATCCCGCTTGCTCTCCCCGCTGGCTGCTGGCAAATGACAGGAGCGGGTCCGAGAAGGAGACCTCCTTCACCCCCCTGCTCGAGTCGCCGCTAAAAGACTGAAGGGCTCTCTCTCTCTCTCTCTGCTTCCTGCCCATCCCCCCTCCTTCCTCCTGTCAGAGTTGAGCAGAGCAGCAGAAGATCGGAACGGCTGTGTCTGTGTGGAAAGAGAGAGAAGCTGCTGCGGCCCCTCCCCCTCATCCCCATCCCCCTCCCTCTCCTCCAACCCCCCTCCTTCCCCTCTTGGGGGGGGACTGCACCCAGGACTCCATCAGAGAGAGAGAATCCCACTGCATTGCACCACCAGAGAGAAATCCACACAGCCTAGCACCATTTCTTCTGAAGAAAGGTATGAAGTTATTTCCAGAATACAGATCTGGACACTATCCAGAGGAGTCGCCACAGGCAACAACCCAGAATGAGCTAACTCCTGATCAGAGGAACCATTGTTGCTGTATCCCCAGGTCTGGTAAGAGGGCCGGTCGGCCATTATTTACTGCTATATATAGGAACTGCCCATTCTTTGGCCCTAATACTGCCCGCAGGCCCTATTCACAGCTGCAACATGCACCAGTGATTAGAGATGAAGATTTGGGGCTTAGTGCTAGTTCACACTGCAGCGATGTTCAACATTGGATGTGATTTGTACCACACTGCAGTGCAAATCACATGTGAAGTCTGTGCGATGTGATTTCAGCCATACAATTTGATAGGTGGACCTTATACCTTTGTCTTTAAATACTCCCTAAAATAAATGTTATACTGATGTTGGCCAAGAATGTTTGTGTCTAATCTGCTTTCAATGTTTATGTGCAAAATGATTAATTTTTGGTTCTTGTTTGACTCCACAGTTTCCTTCCAACCCACAGGAATGGCAGACTGTGGCCTCCCACTTTGCCCAGCGGTGGGACTTTCCTAACTGCGTAGGGGCAATTGATGGTAAACACGTCCACATAGTCCCACCACCCAACTCGGGGTCATACTATTATAATTAAAAGGGGTTCAATAGTATTGTGATGTTGGCGGTGGTGTCGGCTACATACGAGTTCCTGTATGTGGACGTGGGGAAGAATGGCCGGATGTCAGATGGTGGAGTCTTCGCCAACACAGAGTTCTACAGGCGTCTCCAGAATGGCCGCTTAGGCTTGCCACTTCCAGAAGACAATGCGGAAGGACTCTCATTGGTCTTCGTTGCGGATGAAGCGTTTGCGCTGGGGGACCATCTTATGCGGCCATTCCCTATGAGGACCCTCACCCCGGACCAGAGGGTTTTTAATTACCGGCTGGTCAGAGCCAGAAGAGTGGTGGAGAACACGTTTGGAATAATGGCCAGCCGGTTCCGCCTATTTCTTACACCCATACACATGGCGGAATATAAACTGAATCACATCATCCTGTGTTGCTGTGTTCTCCACAACTTTTTAAGGAGAAATTCTTGGAACTATGCTGACTCAGTTGGGCAGCATTAATATTAATTAATATTAATGAACCAAACCCGATGGCGCTTGAAGCTGGCTGTCCTGGCTTGCCCCCCCAGAGTGCCCGCGAGGTCCGTATAAGATACATGGAATACTTTGCGGGTAGGGGGGCCATCGATATGCCAGACAATGTCTGAGACATTTTTCAAATAAAAATATATTTTAAACTGAACAAATATTTGCTTTGATTTACTGCTTGGCTTTCTTTTAGCTGTCTCCTCGGTTATCTTTTATTAATGGTCTAATTTTTTGGCCTTTTTCTTCAACAGTGCAAACAAAATTTCATTGACACATGAGGTGACAATCTCTTCTTCGGCTAACTATTAATTATTATGTTGTGGGTCTGCTACACACACATCTTGTTTTTTTTGTGAATGTATGTAATGCATTACTGACAAAAATAATAATAATTTTCAACACCATGCCCTAAATTTTGTGGAGTCCTGAAAATGGCATGATTGTGTAAAATTATAAAGCACTGTTTGGTGTTATTTACTAAAGGAAAATACACTTTGCACTACAAGTGCACTTGATACTGCACTGAAACTGCACTTGTAGTGCAAAGTGGATTTGCCTTTAGTAAATAACCCCCATTGTCATTGAAAACACCAACTTTACTACAAAAAATGCTTTTGAGCAATGAAAGAAGAAGCCACACATTGTTGATTATCAATCTTTTTAATCAAAGCACAATTACATGTGCATTTCTAAAAGGTTTTTGAACAAACCAACATGTTTGTTGTATAACAATTTTTTGGGTCACATAAAAATAATTAGAAATTGCCTTTTAAGGTAAAACAGGCATGTTTAAACCATAAAAAATACACAACTCTGGAACTTACAAAGTTCAACTTTTATAGAAAGTGAAGGCAATATCAGACATGAGTATTTATAAACTGTGTTTGTTATTGCGTTCAGCAGATGGGGTGAAGTCACCCCTGGAAAAGCCAAATTTTGAAGATGAACACAAATTGCCTATGTCAATGTCAACATGTGCTAGCTGCCATCATGGGGGATCAATGGATGTGTTTTGTGGGTGCAACCGCTTCCTCTCAGCTTCCTCTCAGCTACTTTATTATTGAGGAAGGGGTTGCACCCACAAAACGTGTACATACATCTCCCGTGATGGCAGATAGCACATGTTGACACACCGTGTGCATCTTCAAAATTTGGCTTTTCTATAATATGTCAAAAATTAGTCATAAAAATAACAATAAACCTGCAATAAGTTAGGGATTTCTGGGTGTTTTATATTCTCCCTAAAACATCAATGATGTTCTTCATTTTGTTTTGAACATCATTGATGTTTTGCTTGATGTTTCTAAATTCCTATTACACCCCATTATCTCCCCGATGAGGATCTGGGCACTTTCACTTGTGAAATGACATTCCTCTTCCACAACATCACGATCACCTAAAACAACAAAAAAAAACATACCATGTATTATAAATATGCAGGCATCCATCTCTTACCTGAGGCTGTGGTCGCAGACACTCACCTGTTGTGGTGACAAGTTCTATAACGTCTTCCTCCTCCCCCTCTGGTTGGGTTTGGGGGATTTCCCCTTCTTCCTGAGGTGGGGGGTCCGTGGTCTCCTCTGATCGGTGGTGTCCTCCAAGTCTTTTCTCCCCTATGTTAAAAAAAATAGGTATACTTAGCACACAGATATTTGATGGCAGAAATAGGAATATGAAACATTGCTTGGAAGTGGGGTACAATTGTCTCTTTTGGCAGAGTTGCAAGATGAAGAAATATTTTTGTCCTTTGTCAAGCTTGAATACTTACCTGTTTCGTACAAGCTTCACAGATGGAGTCACCCCTATAGTATACACTGAAGCACCTGTGTGGGCCCCCTAATGAAAAGGGTGTTCTGGTGTCCCACACTAGTGCTCCAGCGTCCAGATGTGTAAACAGCTGCTGAGTGTCCTCTCCTTACACTGAATCTAGTTTGCATTTCATTCTAGTTACTAACCCATTTAGACAACAAACTTATTTTAAGAGAAGTAAGCCAGAAAAAATGTATTGAACTGCACCAGGACAAAACATGGTGTTTCATTGGCCGAATGAACAATGTTTCCTACGAACGAATAACGTGTCCATGAACATGAAAGTTGCCATTTTAAACTGTACAACAGTAAAGAAAAGCACATGGAGCAGCACGAACATAATAAAAAGAAAGAATAGGAACACAGGACAACTACTTACTTTTTTGCAACACTCTCCTGATCCTTCTATACTGATCGTGCTCCCTGATTTTGAGGTCCGACCACCGCTTCCTCAGTTGATCCTTGGATCGCCGTACCCCAAAATTCCTGTGCAGACTCTTCACAACTTTCTCCATGATCTTGGCCTTTCTGACATTGGGGTTTGGGTAAGGTCCATACTTCCCATCATAGTCGGCCCCTTCAAGATGTTGACCATCTCCACCATCTCAACAAAGGCCATATTTGATGCCTTAAATCTCCTCCAGGATCGTGAAGTTTCTGACTCCGGCCTTTCCTCCTCCTCCTCGTTGCTGCTGTGTCTCCACCATGTGCTCTTCCCCACTGCGCCAAACGAGAAGGGGGGGGAATAGACTAGAAAGAATGTCAGGGGCGGGCGGAGTTTCACGCATGCACAGTGTATATAAAGCGTAACACGCGTGCGTCGTACGTACGATCTGCGAGCGGAGGAAGGAGTATCAGAAGCGCCGATCGTGATAACGAAGGTAACATTTAAACGTGGGCCTATACTGCTTATAGATTGAGGCCTATATTGGGACAAGATTAGGAGACTTTAGCCTGACATTAGGGTTTGTCTTGTGTATTGCAGATAAAATGGATGGCTTCAATGACCACAACTTCCTCCCCCTGTTTATAGAAAAATACAAGGAGCTGCCCTGTCTGTGGCAGGTCAAATACCCACATTATAATCATAAACAAGAGAGGCAGGCAGCGCTGGAGAAACTGCTGGAGTTGGTGAAGCCGGTGGTCCCCACAGCAACCATCCACTATTTAAAAGCCAAAATTGGTGGCCTGAGGAGCACATATCTTAGGGACCGCAAGAAGGTCCAGGATTCCCAGAGATCAGGAGCTGCAGCAGATGACGTTTATGTCCCCAGGCTGTGGTACTATGAGAGACTGCGATTTCTGACAGACCAGACTGGAGTCAGGGAATCAACCCTTTCTTCCACTCTTCCTTACAAACCTATCTTCCACCCCAGCTGAGGCTTCCGATGTCCAACCTGGGACTTCCAGCCAGGAAGAAGTGGAGGAGCCCAGCTTGAGCCAGGTATAGCATTGTTCTACAGATTTCTGGTCAATAAATAAATGATGTTTACTAGATGTTATTATTGATCACTAATTGCTGATTTAATAAAGTGTTTTACATATCAATAGACAGTAGTGGGCAAAAATTGTGCATTGTGCAATTTCCCTGCAGGTCCTGCACCCACAATCGCGCTGCATTTTTAGATGCGTTGGGGTGCCATTAGGAATTCATTTTTTAAACAGCAGTGTGTGCAGGAATCTCAGCAAATCCAGCACCCAGAGTGAAAACATGCTGCTGTTTAAAAACACAGGAGGCTGCCATTCATTCTTAATGGCACCCCTACACATCTAAGATTGAACTGCAGGGAATTCGCAAAGTGTAAAAGCTGCTGCATTTTTCTAAAAATGCAGGCACAGCAGCCCATTCAAAGGAATGGTCTGCCATGCCTGCGCAAACATGCACTGTAAACCCGCATAGATGTGACCCAAGCCTAAAGCGTTAGTAAAGTAATTTTTTTTAAATGAAAAAGCTGGACCCCCTGCAGGTTTAACCGCTTGCCTACTGGCCACTTTTTTCAGTGTGAGGAAAGGAATGCTGATAACAGGCAAGTGTGTTTACATCACGATCAGTTGTGATTGGACACAGCTGGTCACGTGGTAAAGAGCTGCTGTTATTGGCTCTTTACCCCAATCTGTGATCAGCTGTGTTATAGAGTGAGCTGGGTGTGCACCGCAGTGAGCACGGTTTTGGGAGGATGTCAATAGACGCCCTCCCAGAACTGGATCGCGCTGTTGAACCACTTCATTATATATTATAACAATAGAAATAATGCACTTCAATCAAACTGACACCATATCAACCATGGTGCCATGATGTTTGAAGCGCCAACACCAGCCACTGCATAAATTGCCCCGCGAAAAATTTCTCAACCCCTCCGCCTGGAAAAAGGTTGGTGACCGCTGCTATGGGCTCTAGCCCCAGTTCTTTTGCAGACCTAGCAACGCCCCTGGTGTCTACCACTAAGCACGTGTGTAATTGTTTATTGCCTATATCCTACAGTAAGGTGAAAGGTACTATAAGCTACGTGTGTCTGTAGTGATTCAATCAACCAGGTGTGTCAGAGAGGCTGAGGGTGTTCTTGGAGTTGAGGCGCAGAACAGGGAACCCAAAATTACCAAGCGGCTCCTTCAGGGGTAGTGCGACACACATTACCCCAGTTTTGATTGACAGGGGACCTTAACACTGCTGTGCTCAGGCAGCGTTAAGAGCCCTGTCTTACTTAATTGTGCTGAACATCTGATCTGCAGCACTTTATTTTAGAGTTGACAGGACATCCTAATGACGCTGTGTGCAGGCAACGTTAAGAGCCCTATTACACTCACTTCTCACGTAACCTAAGACTCCTGATGTTCTGCCTGCCAACCAATAAGGAGTGATGTTGCGTCCGCACATGTCACTTTTCCCATCCACCACACAAGGATCTCACTCTGGGAAGGCCTGCTGCATAGTTCAAGGGCATCAGTGGGGCCTCATGTCTAAGTTTTGTCTAAGGCCTCACAAAGCCTAGAGCTGCCTCTGAATACACATCAAGTTGAATCAAGTCAGTTACTTATTACAGTATATGGTGCCATAAAAGCTGCAGTTACTAGACTCTGTGCTCAAGATTCCATGAATGTTAATGTTCACAATGAGCATTGTATGTCAAAAGCAAACTAACACACAGTACAACAGCTTTCATTACCATTTTTTTTCTTAAAGGCCAACTCCATCCAGAATTCTTTGTATGATTGCAAGTACAATGAACTGTACTGGTTCCCTATATCTCTTGTGGATTTGAGTGGTTTCATAGCCATTACATAACCAAACAGAGGAATCACTCCCTCTTGACAGATTCTTCTTAACGGGGAGTAAAGAAATACTGTATATAGGAGTATAGGAGATGCAGCAGACATGGACCATTGCACTGGAAAACCAACCAATAGATACTATGTGGCTGGGTTCACACTAGTGCGAATTGGATGTGCATCCAATTTGCAATAGCAGGAGACTGCGATCGGCCGGTGCACATATCTCCGCAGCGGCTCCGGTGCAGGTTGCACAGGAACACTGCGCGTCTTTTGGTCCGTTTCAGGTCTGAATTCAGCCAAAAATTCGGGCTGAAATCGGACCTGAAATGGTGACGAGGATGCCCCGGACTCCTGCTGTGAGTCGCTGCATGCTCATATATGAACCCAGCCTTAAGGAAATCTGGATAAAAAAAGTGAACATGCGGCCACATCATCTTTAACTCAGGTTGCACAGTTTGACCCATTGAGTTTTAATGGGGCAGCACCACAACCACAAGCTGAATGCTCAGCTAGCAGATGCAGATCCACTGTGGAAGTCTCTTTTCAGAGGGCGGTAAGCCAGGTTTGAAGAGACCTAAATGTATGTATTGGGTTGCCAACCGAACTCCACTATATTATATACTCCCATAATCTCCTATTGCCCGGGGGCCCCATAATCTTCTCCTATTGCCTGGGGGCCCCATAATCTCCTATTGCTTGGGGGCCCCATGAGTTGTTAGTCCGCCCCTGAATGCAGCCATTCTCTCATGCTAACTCATGAAATGGACTATGGATTATGGGGTTTGTACTGTTCATGACAGCAACTAATGCTCGTATAAAAAGGAGAACCTTACAAGGGGGCAGAATTACCAATTCCATGGAAAATACATTACAGAGCCATTTACTAGTGTATGTGTATAAATTAGTTTTTGAAAATAAGGATACTTTTTAGTGTCACTTTAACAGATCCCCTCCTTTGGGAACAACAGAACTTTATTATTTGTGTCCACATACTTTGCTTCATATAGTAGGCGGTAGACATGTGCAATTCATTTCAGTCCAAATACAAATTCGGACAAATTTTTGGTTATTCGGAGATTCGGATATATCCAAATTTATGAAAGAAATAGTAACAAATATTAACAAATTTCATTGAAATTCTTTAAAATTTGTTTTGTTTATTTGTTTTCTAACGAATTCCAAATTTTCAGAACAATTAGAATTCGGATCGGTTGAAAAATAATTGACCGATTAAAATTTTGTGTGACGAATAGCTGGTTGTTAAGCAGGGGGCCAGGACAGGAAGCCGCCACGTCCTTAACAACCGATGACTCATCAGCTTCCCCACTGACAGCTGAAATGTAAACAAAACACTTAAAGTGAGAACCCCACTTAAAGTGAAACAATAAAGATGAAAAATTCCTTTAAGCACTTGCCGACCAGCCGCCGCAGTAATACTGCGGCAGGGCGGCTCTATTGCGCAAATGGCCGTACCAGTGCAGCGCTTTGTATAATAGGTACAGTGGGCACGCGCACAGTGGCGGAGCCGATGCACGTGGCTGGCGGCCGCGATGTCCACCAGCCACCTGCGATCACTCCACAGAGAGCCCGAACGGGGATCTGCCAATGTTAACAAAGCAGATCCCCGTTCTGTCAGGGGAGTACAGTATGATCGCAGGTGGAAGTGGCCCAGCTCCCCCTTAAAAGAGAGACAAAGAACATCAATACATCCGAATGAGTGGCAATCCGGTACCATCATGAGTCGGTGATGCGGGATCTATTCTTGTGGGATGCGGGATCTATTAACTGCTTCTATATCTATTGCTTGACGTGTACATGCTTTTCTGTTATAGTATTCCATGGGTGGAAATTCTGTACCATCATGAGGCGGTGATGTGGGATCTTCTCAGCTGCAATTATACCCATTACTTGGAGTTTACATGCTTTGCTTTCATAGCATTCCGGTAAGCGCAATACTCGGTTTCAAAGAAGGGGGATTTTGTTAGGGATTATAACAGTGCCACATGTAAACAAATACAGATTTTTCTTTAAAAGTTATAAATTTTATTGCAAGGGTACATTGCAAAGAATAGGGTACATAAAGGAAAAAGCAGATTACATATATAAACTAATACTGGCCATAGTATCCATCTTCTATGAGGTGGTCACATCCCTACATGTTTCACCAACATTGGCTTCCTCAGGGGATTGTATGGTCACCAGTGTAAACAATGGCTATAATAGTAATAAACACATAAACAAGAAACAATGGTCAAATAGACATAACAATTACACAGTGTATAGTGTAATTGTTATGTCGATGGGACTTCTTTGCTTGTGACAGTTCTTATATAACTGAGGGCGGGGCCACCTGGAGACGTACCTGGGTGACTCCGCCCCCCAAGAGATGCACGGGGACTTTCCCATGGCTAACCCGTGGTGTCAGAGGGGGCGGGGCCACCCAGTTCCATAAACGACTAAACCCACCCCCCTCTGATGCCACAGGGAAGCCATTGGAAAATCCATTAGTAAGTCACTGGGTGGCACCGCCCTCATTTATATAAGAACTGTCAAAGGCGATGAAGTGTCATACGGCGGGAGTCTCCCATGTAGGCAGATCGGTCTCTGCTTTTTTTTTTTTTCGGTCCGTCTCGCGGGGAGATAGAGGAAGATGAATGGACATCGTGGGACATTTTTTTTTTTTAAATAAAGGACTTGTCCCCAAGCTGTGTCTTGTCGTTTTTAACATTTTGACACTTTTTGTGAAATGGTAGGGGTACATTTGTACCCCGTTACCATTTCACACAGGGGGTGAGGCTGGGATCTGGGGATCCCCTTGTTAAAGGGGGCTTCCAGATTCCGGTAAGCCCCGTGCCCACAGACCCCCACAACCACCAGGCAATGGTTGTGGGGATGAGGCCCTTGTCCCCATCAACAAGGGGACAAGGTGCTTTGGGGGGCTACCCCAAAGCACCCTCCCCATGTTGAAGGCATGTAGCCTGGTACGGTTCAGGAGGGGGCCTCTTTTCCTGTGGCCTGCCAGGTTGTGTGCTCGGATAAGGGCCTAGAATGGATTTTGAGGGGGACCTCTACGCCGTTTTTTAAAAAATTTTGGTGCAAGGTTCCCCTTAAAATCCATACCAGACCCGATATGGATTTTAGGGGGACCCCCACGCAAATTTTCTTTTTAATTTTGGTTCGGCGTTCCCCTTAATATTCATACCAGACCCAAAGGGCCTGGTAATGGACTGGGGGGGGTTGGATCCCATGCTCTTTTTTTTAATTATCTGTATCTATATTGCCGAGACCCGACAACTCATTACAGCCGCGATCAGTTTTAAATTACAATTTTTCCTTTAGAAATGTCATTTTGCTCTCCGACTGTTCTGAACACGGGAAAAATGCGCCACTTTACAGGCATACTATAGACACCCCCCATTTTTATTGTTCCACTTTAAGCATTAAAAAAATCACTGCTCCCGAAAAAACGTCCGTTTTTAAAAACATTTTTTGCATTTATACATGTTCCCTGGGGCAGGACCCAGGTCCCCAAACACTTTTTATGACAATAACTTGCATATAAACCTTTAAAATGAGCTCTTTTGATTTTTTATGTTAATGTCCCCTAGACTCTAATGGTGTTCTGGCGGCTTTCGAATTTTCCCCAAACACCGTATATTGTTCGTGTTCGCCAGAACATCCGAACAGCCAAAGTTCGGCCCGAACTTATGCTCGGGCCGAACCACTCGCCCGTCCCTAATAGTGGATACTCACAAATTAGGATGGTTGTGGGCTGTCACTAATGCCATCTCTAATCATCCTTTCTGCCTTGGAATTTGTCACTTTGGACTTTATATATTTATGCTTTGATTATCACCTGACATGTTACTATCTTGCACTGTATGGATTCTACATTTTTTTAATTTCATTTTTTAACACATATAATTTATATTGTTTTTGTACTTTGCTGACTCATATTTAATTTTTTAGTCAGTTTATTATTGTTATCTAATTTCTAGTGCTGCACTTGTATATACACAACATGCAATTAGCAATGTGATTTAAGGTAGATATTAAGGCTAAAAACATATTTTATTTTCGGTATAGTAAGTAGCTCAGGGACAGGACTCAGGAGGGCAAGAAATTAGAATAGGCAGGCAAACATACATGAAATTAACTCTCACAGTGACACTGACAGCAGTGTGCAGCAGCACAGATGATGATGACACCTCGCCAATAGGGATGAGCTGAACACCCCCCGGTTCGGTTCGCACCAGAACCTGCGAACGGACTGAAAGTTTGCGCGAACTTTAGAACCCCATTAAAGTCTATGGGACTCGAATGTTCGAAATCAAAAGTGCTAATTTTAAAGGCTAATATGCAAGTTTTTGTCCTAAAAAGGGTTTGTGTCCTACCCCAGGGGACATGTATCAATGCAAAAAAAAGTTTTAAAAACGTCCGTTTTTTCGGGAGCAGTGATTTTAATGATGCTTAAAGTGAAAAAAAAAAAGTGAAATATTCCTTTAAATATCGTACCTGGGGGTTGTCTATAGTACGCCTGTAAAGTGGCGCGTGTTTCCTGTGCTTAGAACAGTCCCTGCACAAAATGACATTTTTAAAGGAATAAAAGTCATTTAAAACTGTTTGCGGCTTTAATGTCAGGTCCCGGCAATATGGATGAAAATCAGTGAGACAAATGGCATGGGTACCCCCCCCCCCCAGTCCATTACCAGGCCCTTTGGGTCTTGTATGGATATTTAAGGGGAACCCCACACCCAAATTAAAAAAAGAAAGGTGTGGGGCCCACAGGCCCTATATACTCTGAACAGCAGTATACAGGCGGTGCAAACAAGACAGGGACTGTAGGTTTGTTGTTAAGTGGAATCTTTTTGTAATTTTGAACTGGTACTTTTTTAAAGCGTAGCTCCAGCCAAAAAATCTATTTTTAAAGCTTTTTGGAAAACATAGGGAAGGGTTATCACCCCTGTAACATTTGTTTTGCTGTCTGTGCACCTCTTCAGAAGATTTCACCTCACTTTTTGTCCCAATGGCAAACGTTTTTTGAAAATTTGGGGGTTTTAGTGAAACAAGGATTGGTGATAAAGCATCAGTAAAGAGGAGACACGTTTTTCCCATATTAACTCTTACAGGAGAGAATTCCCCTTCCTAGGGGTAGATTTCATCTCTCTTCCTGTTGTCTCCTTTCGTTTGCAAGTAGGAGTCATTTGTAAGTTGGATGTTTGAAAGTAGGGGCCTGCCCTATATACTCTGCAGAAATTGGGGCCTTAGGTGTTGGTGTTGCCACAACACTGTAAGCCCTCACAGTTACTCTTGGTGGGCGCAGGAACGGGCTCTGCTGTGAAATATTAGATCAAGAATTGTAATTACATGCCATTGTTGAACAGTGGCAGAAAAATTGGGCCTTTGGTGGTGGTGGTGGTGGTGGTGCTGGTGACACAACACTGTAAGTCCTCACAGTTACTCTTGGTGGATGCTGGAAGGGGCCCTGCTGTGAAATATAATATCAAGAATTGTAATTACATGCACCTGTTGAACAGGGGAAGAAAAATTGGGCCTTTGGTAGTGGTGGTGGTGTTGCCACAACACTGTAAGCCCTCACAGTTACTCTTGCTGGGCGCAGGAATGCGCCCTTCTGTGAAATAATAGATCAAGAATTGTAATTATACGTCCCTGTTGAACAGGGGCAGAAAAATTGGGCCTTAGGCACTGGTGCCACAACACTGCAACCCCTCACAGATGCTATGGTTGGAGCGCAGGAATGAGCCCTGCTGCAAAGTATTGCATCAAAAATTGTAATTATACGCCCCTGTTAAACAGGGGCAGAAAAATTGGGCCTTGGGCACTGGTGCTGGTGCCACAACACTGCAACCCCTCCCAGATACTCTAGTTGGAGTGCAGGAATGAGCCCTGCTGCAAAGTATTGCATCAAAAATTGTAATTACACGCCCCTGTTAAACAGGGGCAGAAAATTTGGGCCTCGGCCACTGGTGGCGGTGCCCAGAACCAAAAATGTTCTTAGAAGCTATCAGCATTAAAATTGAGGAGGAAGAGGATTGTCACTCAGTATAACAGGATAGTCACCCAGCATCAGCATAGGCAGTCTTGAAAGGATCTCACATTAAAAAAAAAATTGATTCATTTTTATGAAGGTCAGCCGATCGACCGATTCGGTGGACAGGCGCACCTTGTGATCGGTTACAAAGCCTCCAGCAGCACTGAATGTGCGTTCCTTACTGTGCAAGCTCTGGCCAGTGATCCATCCCCAAGACCCAGTAACCCAGAGGATTTTTCGATGGGAAAGGTGTCCGAGTCTGATCTTGCCCCTAGGTAATCCTGTACTATGTGAATCAGACGCTGGCGATGGTTGCTGGAACTGATCAGACCTTGGGGCTGCAGACTAAAAAATTGTCGCATCGGTCAGACGGCCACCTTCTCCGCCGCTCCTTCTGTGACTGACCGAAGCCTCAGCAACACATTGTCCAGGAGGACCAGGAAATTGTAACCTCCCAGGCTCTGGAAACGCGATGCACAAACCTTTCTGCAAGGCCTCCCGAAGATGTTTCATCCTCTGCTCCCACTGTGACGGCAAGAAAAGGTTTGCAACCTTACCCTTGTAACGTGGATCAAGGAGGGTTGCCAGCCAGTAATCATCCCTCTCCTTGATACCACAAATACGAGGATCCTTCCGCAGGCTTTGCAGGATCAGGGAGACCATGCAGCGTAGGTGAGGCATTCAGTCCAGAGTCCTCTGGGTCACTAAGGACGACATGATCTGCAGCCACCTCCTCCCAGCCACGTACAAGTCTATGGGTTTCTTCAGACTGTAAATGATCCCTTGAAGACTGCTGCTGATGCTGAGTGCCAGGCTTCACCTCCATGCTGACACAATCCTCCTCCTCCTCCTCCTCGTCCTCTTCCTGTGTGATTGGCGGGCACGCAAGAACACTGTCTGAATAAAGGGGGCCTTGAGAGGTAAGGAAGTCCTCCTCTTCCTCCCCCTGTTCTGCCTCAAGTGCCCTGTCCATTAATCCATACAGCGTGTGCTCCAACAGGTGGACAAGAGGGACAGTGTCACTGATGCATGCACTGTCAATGCTCACCATTCTCGTGGCCTCCTCAAATGGTGACAGGACAGTGCATACATCCCTGATCATAGCCCACTGGCGTGGAGAAAAAAAACAAGGTCCCCTGACCCTGTCCTGGTGCCATAGTCGCAAGGTACTCATTGATGGCCCTCTGCTGCGTGTGCAGCTGCTGCAGCATGGTCATAGTTGAGTTCCACCTGGTGGGCATGTCACAGATTAGGCGGTTCTTGGGGAGGTTAAATTCCTTTTGGAGGTCAGCCAGCCAAGAACTGGCATTATATGACTGGCGGAAATGCACACAGACTTTTCAGGCCTGCCTCAGGACATCCTGTAAGCCCGGGTATCTGCCAAAGAACCGCTGCACCACCAAGTTAAGGACGTGAGCCAAACAGGGCACATGGGTCAGTTGTCCCTGTCGGAGGGCGGAGAGGAGGTTGGTGCCATTGTCGCAAACCACCATACCTGGCTTAAGCTGACGTGGCGTCAACCACCTCTGAACCTGCCCCTGCAGAGCTGACAGAATCTCTGGCCCAGTGTGGCTCCTGTTCCCCACGCACACCAGCTCAAGCACCGCATGGCATCTTTTTGCCTGCATGCTTGCGTAGCCCCTTGAATGCCCACGGAGCACCGCTGGTTCCGAGAACAAATCAGCACAGGAAGAGGCCATGGAGGAAGAAGAAGAGGAGGGGGTGGAGGAGAGAGGTGTGGCAGAATCACCACTAGTAGAATTTGGAAGGTGTGGTGGTAGAACAACCTCCAACACTACTGCACCTTGTCCTGCCTCCTTCCCAGCTGCAAGAAGAGTCACCCAGTGCGCTGTGAAAGATAGGTAACGTCCCTGTCCATGCCTGCTGGACCATGAGTCAGCGGTAATATTCACCTTACCGCTGACCGCCCTGTCCAGCAAGGCCAAGACATTGCCTTCCACATGCCGATAGAGAGCCGGAATCGCCTTCCGTGAGAAATAGTGGCATTTGGGAACCTGCCACTGAGGAAGCGCACATTCCACAAACTCACGGAAGGGGCAGAGTCTACCAACTGAAAAGGCAGCAGTTGAAGTGCTAGCAATTTGGCCAAGCTAGCATTCAACCGCTGGGCATGTGGATGGCTGGGAGCGAACTTCTTTTGGCGGTACAGCAGCTGGGGCAGGGAAATCTGCCTGGTACAATCTGACGTTGGTGTACCGATAGCAGATTGCCCGCAAGTACTTGGCTGTGACACACCTAATTCTACACCTTCATTCCTCTCAGTGCAGGTTTCAGAGAGGACTGAAGGTATAGTGGGGTTGGACATCCCAGCTGATGAGGAGCAAGGAGAGGTCCGCTTTGTTCTTTGGTGTGGGTCTTTTAGGTATGCTTGCCAATGAACTGCATGGCAGGTCGAAATATGTCTGGTCAAGTATGTGGTGCCCAATCGGGTGATGTTTTGGCCACACGAGATACGCTTGAGACATATGTTGCAAATAGCAGTGGTGGGATCAAAAAAGGCCCACACCAAAGAACTTTTTGAATAACGCGCAGAGACAGCAGCGCCCTGCACATGCGGAGCTCTGCGGTGTGATACAGTCGGTGTGCTGCCCTTAAGCTAGCCCCTGGAGGGCATCCTGCCTTCTTAGAGATGTGCCTCCTCCTCTCTCCTATCAGGCATCCACGTGGAGTCAGTGACCTTATTATCCCCTCCCTCCTCATCACTGGAGCAAACCCGGCAGTATGCTGCAGCTAGGGGAACATGACTGCCAGATTGTTGTCCTTCTTGGGCACCCCCTCTCTCTGGGCTCACGTATCTGCCTTCTTCTTGCTGGGTACCATCATCGGAGCCTTCAAAACGCTGGGCATCCTCCTGGAGCATGTACCCAACACTGTGGTCAAACAGTTCAGGGGACTTCTCAGGAGGACATGGTGGGGCTAGGGAAGGAGTGGCTGATGTCATTGAGCCGAGGGAAGAGGCCGTGTTGGCAGCTGCTTTGCCAGACAAAGTACCCTGAGCCTGAGTGAGAGAGGATGAGGAGGATGAGGACGGCTTGGTCATCCACCCTATCAAGTCTTCCGCATGTTGCGGCTCAACACGGCCAGCTGCCGAAAAAAAGGACAAGCGTGTCCCATGGCCACGTGCTGATGAGGATTCCCCATCTCCACGACCAGCACTGTTGGCTCTAGACACAGAGCCTGCTTGCCCTCTTTTATTGGCTTGTGACTGTCTGCCTCTCCTTGTTGGCCTTCCAGGCATACTAATGGCCTGCAGTGAGATGTAGCTGCACAAAGCTGTGATGTATATATATATATATATATATATATATATATATATATATATATATATATATATATATACTGATACTGCAGCTATCAGAATCAACTGCCTGCCTGTAGTATTATTAATAAGAGAACACCAGCAATTGTCTTCAGGTAGCTTTAGGTGCACACTGTGCAGAGGACACAGTACACTAACTGTAAATACTGCATCTGCCTGCCTGTGGTATTAATAGGATCAGAACAACAGCAATTGTCTTCAGGTAGCTTTAGGTGCACACTGTGCAGAGGACACACTACACTAACTGTAAATACTGCAGCTGCCTGCCTGTGGTATTAATAGGATCAGAACAACAGCAATTGTCTTCAGGTAGCTTTAAGTGCACACTTTGCAGAGGACGCACTACACTAATTGTAAATACTGCAGCTGCCTGCCTGTGGTACTAATAGGATCAGAAGAACACCACCAATTTTCTTCATGTAGCTTTAGGTGCACACTATGCAGAGGACACAGTACACTAACTGTAAATACCGTAGCTGCCTGCCTGTGGTACTAATAAGATCAGAAGAACGCCAGCAATTTTCTTCAGGTAGCTGTAAATACTGTAAAAACACCTGCCTGCCTGTTAGTAGGAAGAGAATAACAGGAACGGATCTAGCTAAACTGAGTACAGTGTATATATATATATATATTTATACTGTATATACAACACCTAGGATGCATATATATGCAAAATACACTGTAAGTGCAGCTAACTGACTCGCCTGCCTACTCTATCTAACTTAAATCAAATGACACTGTCTCTCTGTCTATCTCTCCGCCTCCACAACACACTACACAAGGCCACCATGCAGGCGGCCTTATATAATGTGGGGCGTGTACTAAACCCCCTGAGCCATAATTGGCCAAAGCCACCGTGGCTTTGGCCAATTACGGCTCTCTGTACAGACGGCGATGTGATTGGCCAAGCATGCGGATCATAGTGCATGCTTAGCCAATCATCAGCCAGCAATGCACTGCGATGCCACAGTGAATTATGGGCCATGAAACACCATTCGAATTTGGCGCAAACGGCCCATAACGTTCACAATTCAACGAACGGTCAAACAGGCGATGTTCGAGTCGAACCTACTCGAAGCTTATCCCTACTCGCCAACATGACACGTCCCCTCCTGAGTCACAGTGCCAGTCTCTCTCTGTGTCAGATGGTCCCTTCAGTCTACTCCAGTTAAAACAGCACTGACAGTTCTATTCCCGGCTTGCCTTGCTCCCATCCTGCAGACACGCACATGAGGCTCCGGCGGCTCCCTTGCACCATGACATCACGCAACATGCTTAGGCTTAGGCCTCCGCCAAACCCGCCCCCTGAACACACTGTGGCAGGCACTTGGATGGTCTCGCCCAGCTGTGGACCGGACCTGTGCATGCGTAGTTCCAAGATGGGCTTCACAGCCATATTTTTTACTGGCAATCTTTTCCTGTCACTGGCATTTACTGGCAGGAGAAAAGTTCCCATTTTTTACTGGCTGCCAGTAAAAATTCTGACGGTTGGCAACACTGGCTGTGCCACCGTCTAGCAATAAATGTACTGTTAGCAGTTCGCAAGTGGTTAATATTGAGCAGAAATAAATTCAGCTTATTGTTTTTGCCCTTCACAACAGTTCCAGTCTCTCATGTGGCCCCTTGGTACAATTAATTGACAACCCCTGCTTAAGGCTTCATGCACACAGGATGTTTGAAAACCTCTTCTGAACGCTGGAAACTTGACTTTTGACTTACCACGGTTATGAGCGTTTAGCGGTGGTTATGAGCGATTGCGTTTAGAATAGTTTTTTTACAGACAACCTTAGAAGACCCTACCAAATGCCCACAATGCATGAAAAACAAGTATTATTAACTATTTCAGACATTCTGTGAGAGAAGAGAGAGCAGCAATAGTGAGAGCAATGCGCTTGAAGATAGCTTTTTGTTTTTATTTATCTCTCTCTCTCCCCTCTTTCTTTCCCTCTCTCCATCGCTCTCTTTCCCTCTCTTTCTCCATCTCTCCCCCCTCACTCTCACCCCCTCTAACTTGCCCTATCTCTCTCCCTCCCCCTGTCTCTCTCCCTCCTCCCTCTCTCTTACCCTCTCTCTCCCCCTCTATCTTTCCCTCTCTCTTTCCCTATCTCTCTCTTATCCCCCTCTCTCTTCCTCTCTCTCTTTTCCTATCTCTCTCTCTCCCTCTCTGTCTCCCTATCCCTCTCTTCCTCTCTCTCTCCCTTTCCCTATCTCTCTCACCCCCTCTCTCTCCCTCTCTCTCTCTCTCTTTCCCTATCTCTCTCCCCCTTCTCTTTCCCTAGCTCTCTCTCCACCTCTCTCTCTCCTTCTCTCTCTCCCCCCCCTCTCTCTCTTCCTCTCTCTCCCCCTCTCTTTCTTCCTCTCTCTCTCCCTCACTCTCTTCCTCTCTCTCTCCCTCTCCCCCCACTCTCTCCCCCACTCTCTCTTCCTCTTTCTCCCCCCCTTCTTTCTCCCCCTCTCTTGCCCCTTGCTCTCTCACTTCCTCTCTCTTTCTCTCTCTCTCTCCCCCCTCTCTCTCCCCCTCTCTCTCTCTCTTCTCTCTCTCTCTCTCTCTCTCTCTCTCTCTCTCTCTTCCTTCCTCTCCCACTCCCTATTCCCCCTCTCTCTTTCCCTCTCTGTCTCCCTATCTCTCTCCCTCTCTCCTCCTCTTTCTCTTCCTCTCTCTCTCTTTCCCTACCTCTCTCACCCCCTCTCTCTCCCTCTCTCTCTCTTCCTCTCTCTCTCTCTCTCTCTCTCTCTCTTTCCCTATCTCTCTCTCCCTCTCTCTCTTTCCCTATCTCTCCCTCCATCTCTCTCTCTCTCCTTCTCTCTCTCCCCCCCGCGCTCTCTCTCCATCTCTCTCTTCATCTCTCTCTCTCTCCATCTCTCTCTCTCTCTCTTTCCCTCTCTCTCTTCCCCTCTCTATCTCTCCCCCTCGCTCTCTCTCTCTCCCTCTTTCCCCTCTCTTTCCCTCTCTCTCTCTTTCCCTCTCTCTTCCTCTCTCTTCCTCTCCCTCTCTCTCTCACCCTCTCTCTTTCCTAATCTCTCTCTCCATCTTTCTCTCTCTCTCTCCCTCCCTCTCTCTCTTTCCCTCTCTCTTTCTTCCCGCCTCTCTCTCCCCCGCTCTCTCTCTCCTCTCTCTCCTCCTCGCTCTCTCTCTCCCTCTCAAATTCAAATAAGCTTTATTGGCAGGACCTCTCTCTCTCCTCCCTCTCTCTCTCCCCATCTCTATATTTCGCTATCTCTCTCTCCATCTCTCTCTCCTTCTCTCTCCCTTCCTCTCCCTCCTCTCTCTCTTTTCCTTTCCCTCTCTCTCTCTTCCCCTCTCTCTCCCTTCCCCCTCTCTCTCTCTTCCTCTCTCTCTCTCTCTCCCTCCCCCCTCTCTACCCCCCTCTCTCTCCCCTCGGTCTCTCTCTCTTTCTCTCTCTCTCCCCCTCTCTCTTTCTATACCTCTCTCTCCATCTCTCTCTCTCCCTCCCTCTCTCTTCCTCTCTCTCATTCCCTCTCTCTTCCTCTCTCTCTCTCTCCCTCCCTCCCTCGCTCTCTCTCTCTTTCTCTCTCTCTTCCCCTCTCTCTTTCCCTACCTCTCTCTCCATCTCTCTTTCTCCCTCCCTCTATCTTCCTCTCCCTCATTCCCTCTCTCTTCCTCTCTCTCTCTCCCTCCCTCCTCTCTCTCTCCCCCCCCTCGCGCGCTCTCTCTCTCCCCCTCGCGCGCTCTCTCTCTTCCTCTCCCTCTCTCCCCCTCTATCTTTCCCTATCTCTCTCTTTCTCTCTCCTCTCTCTCTCCCTTTCCCCTTCTCTCTCTTCCTCTCCCTCTTTCTCCCCCTCACCCCCTCTCTCTCCCTCTCTCTCTTCCTCTCTCTCTCCCCCTCTCTCTCTTCCTCTCTCTCTCCCCCCTCTTTCTCCCCTCTCTTCCCCCTTGCTCTCTCTCTCTTCCTCTATCTTTCTCTCTCTCTCCCCCCTCTCTCTCTCTCCCTATCTCTCCGTCTTTCTCTCTCTCTTCCTTCCTCTCCCATTCCTATTCCCCCTCTCTCTTTCCCTCTCTGTCTCCCTATCTCTCTCTCCTCCTCTTTCTCTTCCTCTCTCTCTCTCTTTCGCTACCTCTCTCACTCCCTCTCTCTCCCTCTCTCTCTTCTCTCTCTCTGTTTCCCTATCTCTCCCTCTCTCTTTCCCTATCTCTCCCTCCATCTCTCTCTCTCCTTCTCTCTCTCTCTCCCCCTTGCTCTCTCTCCATCTCTCTCTCTCTCCATCTCTCTCTCCCTCTCTCTCTTCCCCCTCTCTATCTCCCCTCGCTCTCTCTCTCTCTCTCTCCCTCTCTCTTTCCCTCTCTCTCTCTTTCCCTCTCACCCTTTCTCTTTCCCTATCTCTCTCTCCATATTTCTCTCTCTCCCTCCCTCTCTCTCTTTCCCTCTCTCTCTCTTTCCCTCTCTCTCTCCCCCCCTCTCTCTCTCTCCTCTCTCTCCCCCTTGCTCTCTTTCTCTCTTCCTCTCAAATTCAAATAAGCTTTATTGGCAGGACCTCTTTCTCTCCTCCCTCTCTCTCTCCCCGTCTCTATATTTCGCTATCTCTCTCTCCATCTCTCTCTCCCTCTCTCTCCCTCCCTCTGCCTCCTCTCTCTCTTTTCCTTTCCCTCTCTCTCTCTTCCCCTCTCTCTTCCTTCCCCCCCTCTTCCTCTCTCTCTGTCTCTCTCTCTCCCTCCACCCTCTCTACCCCTCCTCTCCCCTCGGTCTCTCTCTCTTTCTCTCTCTCTCCCCTCTCTCTTTCCCTACCTCTCTCTCCATCTCTCTCCCTCCCTCTCTCTTCCTCTCTCTCATTCCCTCTCTCTTCCTCTCTCTCTCCCTCCCTCGCTCTCTCTCTTTCTCTCTCTCTTCCCCTCTCTCTTTCCCTACCTCTCTCTCCATCTCTCTCTCTCCCTCCCTCTCTCTTCCTCTCTCTCATTCCCTCTCTCTTCCCCTCCCTCCTCTCTCTCTCTCCCCCTCGCGTGCTCTCTCTCTTCCTCTCCCTCTCTCCCCCTCTATCTTTCCCTATCTCTCTCTCTTTCTCTCTCCCTTTCCCCCTCTCTCTCTTCCTCTCCTTCTTTCTCTCCCTCTCCCTCCTCTCTCTCCCCCTCTCTCTTCCTCTCTCTCGCCCCCTCTCTCTCTTCCTCTCTCTCCCCCCCCCTCTTTCGCCCCCTCTCTTCCCCCTAGCTCTCTCTCTCTTCCTCTCTCTTTCTCTCTCTCTCTCCCCTCTCTCTTTCCCTATCTCTCCATCTTTCTCTCTCTCTTCCTTCCTCTCCCATTCCCTATTTCCCCTCTCTCTTTCACTCTCTGTCTCCCTATCTCTCTCTCCTCCTCTTTCTCTTTCTCTCTCTCTCTCTCTCTCTCTCTCTCTCTCTCTCTCTCTCTCTCTCTCTCTCCCTACCTCTCTCACCCCTCTCTCTCCCTCTCTCTTCCTCTCTCTCTCTGTTTCCCTATCTCTCTCTCCCTCTCTCTCTTTCCCTATCTCTCCCTCCATCTCTCTCTCGCTCCTTCTCTCTCTCTCGCCCCTTGCTCTCTCTCCATCTCTCTCTCTCTTCATCTCTCTCTCTCTCTCTCTCTCTCTCTCTCTCTCCATCTCTCTCTCCATCTCTCTCTCCCTCTCTCTCCCCCCTCTCTCTCCCCCCTCGCTCTCCCCCCCCCTCTCTCTCTCTCTCTCTCTCTCTCTCCCTCTCTCTCTCTTTCCCTCTCACCCTTTCTCTTTCCCTACCTCTCTCACCGCCTCTCTCTCCCTCTCTCTCTTCCTCTCTCTCTCTGTTTCCCTATCTCTCTCTCCCTCTCTCTCTCTTTCCCTATCTCTCCCTCCATCGCACTCTCTCTCCTCTCTCTCCCCCTTGCTCTCTCTCTCTCTCCATCTCTCTCTCCCTCTCTCTCCTCCCCCCTCTCTCTCTCTCCCCCTCGCTCTCTCTCTCTCTTCCTCTCTCTCTATCCCTCTCTCTTTCCCTCTCTCTCTCTTTCCCTCTCTCTTCCTCTCCCTCTCACCCTTTCTCTTTGCCTATCTCTCTCTCCATCTTTCTCTCTCTCTCCCTCCCCTCTCTCTCTCTTTCCCTCTCTCTCCCCCTCTCTCTCTCCTCTCTCTCCCCCTCGCTCTCTTTCTCTCTTCCTCTCAAATTCAAATAAGCTTTATTGGCAGGACCTCTCTCTCTCCTCCCTCTCTCTCTCCCCGTCTCTATATTTCGCTATCTCTCTCTCCATCTCTCTCTCCCTCTCTCTCCCTCCCTCTGCCTCCTCTCTCTCTTTTCCTTTCCCTCTCTCTCTCTCTCTTCCTCTCTCTCTCTCCCCCTCTCTTCCTTCCCCTCTCTCTCTCTCTTCCTCTCTCTCTCCCCCTCCCCCTCCCTCTCTACCTCTCTCTCTTCCCCCCCTCTCTCCCCCCCTCTCTCTCCTCTCTCTCTTCCTCTCAAATTCAAATAAGCTTTATTGGCAGGACCTCTCTCTCCTCCCTCTCTCTCTCCCCATCTCTATATTTTGCTATCTCTCTCTCCATCTCTCTCTCCCTCTCTCTCCCCCCCTCTCTCTTCCTCTCTCTCTCTCTCCCCTTCTCTCCCTCCCCCCCTCTCTCTTTCCCTATCTCTCTCTCCATCTTTCTCTCTCTCTCTCTCCCTCCCTCTCTCTCTTTCCCTCTCTCTCTCTTTCCCTCTCTCTCTCCCCCCTCTCTCTCTCCTCTCTCTCCCCCTTGCTCTCTTTCTCTCTTCCTCTCAAATTCAAATAAGCTTTATTGGCAGGACCTCTCTCTCTCCTCCCTCTCTCTCTCCTCGTCTCTATATTTCGCTATCTCTCTCTCCATCTCTCTCTCCCTCTCTCTCCCTCCCTCTGCCTCCTCTCTCTCTCTTTTCCTTTCCCTCTCTCTCTCTTCCCCTCTCTCTCCCTTCTCCCTCTCTCTCTTCCTCTCTCTCTCTCTCTCTCCCTCCTCCTCTCTCCCCCTCTCTCTCCCCCTCGGTCTCTCTCTTCCCCTCTCTCTTTCCCTACCTCTCTCTCCTTCTCTATCCCTCCCTCTCTCTTCCTCTCTCTCATTCCCTCTCTCTTCCTCTCTCTCTCTCCCTCCCTCCCTCCTCTCTCGCGCTCTCTCTCTTCCTCTCCCTCTCTCCCCCTCTATCTTTCCCTATCTCTCTCTCTTTCTCTCTCCCTCTCCCTCTCTCTCCCTTTCCCCTCTCTCTCTTCCTCTGCCTCTTTCTCTCCCTCTCCCCCCTCTCTCTCCCCCTCTCTCTTCCTCTTTCTCTTCCCCTCTCTCTCTTCCTCTCTCTCGCCCCCCTCTTTCTCCCCCTCTCTTCCTCTCTCCTTCTCTCTCTCTCCCCCTCTCTCTCTCTCCCCTCTCTCTTTCCCTATCTCTCCATCTTTCTCTCTCTCTTCCTTCCTCTCCCATTCCCTATTCCCCCTCTCTCTTTCCCTCTCTGTCTCCCTATCTCTCTCGCCTCCTCTTTCTCTTCCTCTCTCTCTCTCTCTCTTTCCCTACCTCTCTCACTCCCTCTATCTCCCTCTCTCTCTTCCTCTCTCTCTCTGTTTCCCTATCTCTCTCTCCCTCTCTCTCTCTTTCCCTATTTCTCCCTCCATTGCACTCTCTCCTTCTCTCTCTCTCTCCCCCTTTGCTCTCTCTCTCTCTCTCTCTCCATCTCTCTCTCCCTCTCTCTCTTCCCCCCTCTCTCTCCCCCTCGCTCTCTCTCTCTCTTCCTCTCTCTCTATCCCTCTCTCTTTCCCTCTCTCTTTCCCTCTCTCTTCCTCTACCTCTCACCCTTTCTCTTTGCCTATCTCTCTCTCCATCTTTCTCTCTCTCTCCCTCCCTCTTTCTCTTTCCCTCTCTCTCTCTTTCTCTCTCTCTCCCCCTCTCTCTCTCTCCTCTCTCTCCCCCTCGCTCTCTTTCTCTCTTCCTCTCAAATTCAAATAAGCTTTATTGGCAGGACCTCTCTCTCTCCTCCCTCTCTCTCTCCCCGTCTCTATATTTCGCTATCTCTCTCTCCATCTCTCTCTCCCTCTCTCTCCTCCCTCTGCCTCCTCTCTCTCTTTTCCTTTCTCTCTCTCTCTCTCTCTTCCTCTCTCTCTCTCCCCCTCTCTCCCTTCCCCCTCTCTCTCTCTTCCTCTCTCTCTCTCC